>VWZF01005821.1:525362-596204 GCA_013396755.1 Sclerurus mexicanus
TTTTTTTTTTTTTTTTTTTAGATTTCATATTCTCGGCATGAATGCTACAAATCCCAGCACTGGCAGTAGTTGTACCTTCTACATTAAATACACATAGGTTAAAATAGAGACTCAGTCCAGGGAGCAAGGATTAGAACCCATGAGTCTCCCCCAGCTTAGTGCACTAATAATAGGCTGTAGTCTGTTACTCCCTCTTTGCAGAACAACTTTGATAATCAGAGCATAAAATTAATTTTCTCACTGCATGCATTATGTGAACTTGTGGAAATGCAGAAGATACCAGCATGTAGTCTATCAAGCCAAAAAGTGTACATAAACAGTCTAACATTTTTCAGCTTGTAGAAGAGAGGAGATACTGTGACTGCCTCTTGCATCTATCTACTTTTTGCTTGTCTTTTTCTTCCATCCATCTACTTGGTTTCAAATAACATGATCAAAGCAAGTATTCCAAAACGCAAACTATGAGTAGACAGGAGTCTTCTCCAGATTCTTTCTTGGTCACTGATACTCCAGGAAATTGATTGGATTTGAGCATACACTTCTCATCTTGTTTAAAACCAGTAAGTTTTCTAAGTCTATGTTACAGGTTTTCATAAAATCATAGAATAGTTTAGGTAGGAAGGGACTCTAAAGATCATCTAGTTACGACCCTCCTGTCATGGACAGGGATGCCACTCACTAGACCAGGTTGCTGAAAACGCCATCCAACCTGGACCTGAACACTTTCAGAGATGGGGCATCTGCAAATTCTCTGAGTAACCTGTTACAGTGCCTCACCACTCTCACAGTAAAGAATTTCTTCCTAACATCGAATCTAAATCTCTCCTCTCTTAGTTTAAAACTCTTCTACCTTGTTTGATCACTTGCTCTTGCAAAAAATTGCTCTCCCTCTTTTCTATAAATTTGCCTTTAAGAAAGACCTTAAAGAGGTCTCACCAGAGGCTTCTCCAGGCTGAATAACCCGAAGTGTCTCAGCCTGTCTTCATAGAAGCAGTCCTCTGATCAGCTTTGTGGCCTTTTCTGCACCCAATTTAATAAGTCCACATTTTTCCTGTGCTGAGTACTCCAGATGTGGAAGCAGTACTCCAGGTGGTGTCTCATGAGGGCAAGTAAAGGGACAAAACCACCTCCTTTGACCTGCTGACTACGCTTCTTTAGCTGCAGCCTGGGATACAGTTGGCTTTCTGGGCTGCAAGTGCACACTGTTGGCTCATGTTCAACTTTTCATCCATCAGAACCCCTAAGTCCTTCCCTGCAGGGCTGCTCTTAATGACTTCTTCTCCCAGTCTGTACTCATACGTGTGATTGCCCTGACCCAGGTGCAGCACCTTGCATTTGGATTTTGCATTTTGCATTTGCATTTTGAACCTCATGAGATTCCTGTAGGTACCCTTCTCATTCAAGTCCCTCTGGATGACATCTCTTCCCTCTGTTGTATCAACTGCACCACTCAGCTTTCTGTCTGTTACGCACCAGATCAGTGATTACTGCATCTGAACACCCCTCCCTCTGAACTTGACTTACTTACTGCTGCTCTTGCTTACCGCTTACTTGTACCCTCGTGGGGCAAGTGAAGTTCCTTGCTTCAAGTTAACTGTGGCTGCTTGTAATAAACCCCATGGAGGGGAAGTGAGGAAGCAAAGCCCAAAACTCTTTAGAGAAGCAAAAAGGTACCTTCCTCAAGAAAAGCTAAGCAGCTTGCTAAGCCAAACCTCTGTCTCTTGCTTTGCCGGCCTTAGAGTAGGTTGGGGTGTGTGTAATGCCTGCCTCAGGGTGGGGGCAGGAGTTTGTGTCGTGGAGCTGGGCTCTTCAACTCATGTTAAACTTTGCTTGCTTGTGTTGTGAAAGCAAAGGAGAGTTTCTGTCCTAGGCACAGTGTTGCTTGCAGCCTGACCCTTGGATGGGTACAGAGAGCAGCACCTCACCGAAGACAGATGCTGTCCATGGATGGAAGTGAAGGAAATGTTCCAGCTGCTGCGGTAGACAGGCTGAGTTTGTAAACTCTCTCCCCAGATTCTGAGTTACATTTCATTTGCAATTTGAAGACTGAAAAGGTGAAAGGTGGTGATTTGCATAGAGCAGAGTTTCTATATTGGTAGAACTCCTAGTTTATTGTTATAACAGTTACCCACTGTGTGCTTTTCTCTTTCTCCTGTACTTTTTCTTCTTCTGTCAGCTAGATTCTCCTATAGCTGCCACTACAAGAATAAGAGAGATGGCTAATCCTGGTCCTAGTGGTTGTTCTGACCCCACAAGGTGGAATATTACACACCATATCAGTGATTATTGAGTCAGACCCCCTTGTGTGGTGCATCTCTGTGAGTGTGTGCAGGGGAAGGGCTGGGCTGTCCCTGCAGGCCCACTACAAGCCCTGTCCAGAGCACATGGGATGCAGACACACGGCCATGGGACTGTGGCTGGGATGGCAGTCAATAAGCGCTGCCTGGTAGCCCATCCACACCACACCCCTGGAGCCCCTGACTTGACTGTGACACCCCTCAATTTGACTGCGGGGACAGAGAGTGGTCAGTGAATCAAAGGTACCACCTGCAGAGAGTGGCCACAGTGACCAGAGCAGATAAGTAAGCACACATGAAGTGTCCATTGTGAGCCCTGGCCTCTTCTCTTGGAAGGTGTCAACACATGACCTTCTGAGTGGTAACTATGTTCTTTCTCCCTTCTTTTTCTTTCTTTATTCTTTATTCGCTTAATCTCTCTTCCTTTATTCTTTTCTTCCTCTTGTGGGTACACTAAACACTTATATTCTGTAAGTTATAGGCATCTCAATGTAAGTGGTATGGAGTTTGTGTTTGCCAAGTGTAACAAAAGTTCCCTATAACAATGCTTCCTAATTCTGGTAACATGTTGTAATGTTTTTGTGAAGTTGCATGCTATCTTTGTAGAACCCTTTTTGCCAAGACTCCTATAGTCTCATCAAAATAAAAGAAATCTCAGAGAAAAATTTGTAGTTATTCTCGAGACGTCAGCTCAGGGTACCAAAGAACCAAAGGCTTTGCAAAGGTTCATGTGGACAAAATCTCTTGAAGTGTACACCAGATAAAGTTGGACTGGGTTGTAACAGGTCTTTGTCATTCCGTCACAGAAGGTCACCAGCTTGGTCAGGCACAATTTGCCCTTCGTGAAGCTGTGCAGGCTTTCTTGGATAATCATCTTGCAGGTATGTACCTTAACCTTGCTTCCATAAGGATCTGCTCCATGATTTTCCCAGGCACAGAGGTGAGGCTCACTGGTCTGTAGTTCCCTGGATCTTCCTTTCTTCCTTTCTTTAAAATAGAGAGATGTTTCCATTTTTCAAGTCACTGAGGACTTCACCTGACCAGCATGACTTTTCAAATATGATAGAGTGTGGCTTGGCAACTAGATCAGCCATCTCTCTCAGGACCCTGGGAAGCATGTCATCAAGTCCTATACACATGTGCTTGTTCAGTTTAGTTAGGTGGTCTCAAATCTGCTTTTTGCTTATTGTGGGCAGGACTTTGCTCCCTTCAGTCACCACTGTGAGATTCAAGGACTTGACAGACATGGGAAGCCTAACTGCCAGTGAAGACTGAGGTGAAGAACTTGCTAAGTATCTAAGCCTTCTCCATATCTGTTCTCACCAGTTCTCCCTTCTTTTTATCACAGGGTTGCACTCTCTTTAGTCTTTCTTTTCTGACCTAAGTATTTGTAGAATACCTTCTTGTTACTGTGTTTGGTATCCCAGCATAAGGTGCCAAATTCTTCTCTTGAATTCTGTTAGAAAGCAGGGTGTCCATTGTCATGTTGCCTGCCTCTTGCTCTGTGTCACTATGAACCATTTTTCTCTAATAAGAATGATTCTAGAGGTAGTAGACTCAGAGTACTGATGTTTGAGTATGATTCTACATTTGATTTTAACACTAAGAAAAGAGTCCTGATTTTGACTAAAATTATTTAATTTCATATAAATTTAATTTGTCATTGACTAAAATGGCAAGAATGTTGGAGTTTGTTACATTAATAAGCATAAATTTGATCATTTCTCTGTTAGCAAAAATTAAATGTTGTGAGTTAAAATCCCTCCTTTCTGCTATTTCTGTAGGCGGCAAGGGGGAGCTTGTACTTAGAAAGTAACCAGTGTAACAGTTCTGAGCTTTGTCTCAGTATGGAGTCACTGCTGAGATGGTGAAGATAATAAGATTACAGGATGTGATCACTAGTGTGACAGCAACTCATACAGACAAGATCAGCCTTTTTGCAGCCTAGCTCTCACCCATGCTGCCAGTGGAATAACTGTGATAATACAGAACTTTGAAAAGGGGTACAGAGCACAGATGGCACATGGGACCAGTGGTTATGTGTCTCTTGAACTGTTTGGCCATAGTTAGACATTAATACTGCATGTAGAAAGTTTAAACACATATTGAATACATCTATGTAATTTACAGCCACATTTGTGCTTAAATTGTAGACAGTTTCAATTCAGAATATGAATACTTATCACAGTATGTTCAGTTCTTGTCTTAACACACAACACTATAATACACTGTTTTTCCAGGTTTATGCCAACCTCAGTATCCTCAGCCTGGTCCGCAGTCTTACAGAAATAAAATAACATGATGATGTTGATTAGGATCATTCAAGAAAGAGAGAGAAGAAAGGTGTATCCATCAACAACTTAAAGCACAAGAAAAACTGTATTTTGTGCTGTTTCTCACATCTCTGCCTCTCTGGGTCTGCAATAGTACTTCAGAGAGATGTGTGATATAATTTGGTAATGCCTTTAGTGCTTAGTATAATGATCCTGAGAAGATAAAGGAAGAGTCATACAAACAGACACGAGGGCTAGACAGGTGCCATAATTCTTAATGTGAACTTTGTCAAAGTGTCTAGATAAAGCATCTATATTTTGTCTTAATGATTTTTATTATTTTTTTCACATGTACTTTTGATTATTTTAGAAGTATCCCTAAATTTGATTTTCAGTTCACAAATAGTTTAGCAAATTAATTATATTGTTTCTCTCCCTCTCCTCTTGTTCTTCACTGAATTCTCTGCTTTTTTCTTCTTTCCAAAAGTAGGTAAGATTACCCACTTATGTTTATGGAGTCTGAAGGGGCAGTTCAATGGGACTAAGCACTTGGTTAGATGAATTTATTTAACACACTTCAAGTGTTTTATTATGGTGTGAAAGCAAAGAGATTCATTCTTTTCTGCTTGATGATATTTCTTTTTCTCTGTGTGAGCAGAACCCAATACCTTTGAAGGATGTATCAATTAAAAAGAAAACCTGAGCAAAAGTTGCAGATACTCAGTTCCCAATCAGTTTGAGTAAAGCCTTCTCCTTTGTTTTTCAGAATTGAACAGATTGATATCTCCCAAGATAGAGACAGGAATAGAAAGTTCCTTTGTAAAGAAAATGATGGAAAGCACATTCTAAGAACTTAAAATTTCTGATAGTGCTGAGAAAGGATAATGACAGGTACAAAGTTAGGCAGAGAAGAAATGAACATATGGAAAGATAATATAGGGAATTTTAGATTACTGAAGAGGGTTAAAAAGAATCTGTAAGAAGGAATGAAAAGGAAAGCAAAAAACTGAAGGTCAGCAACTGTTCTCGATTGAAAGAAAATATTCATCTGGAGATTCATAAGGTCTCTGAAAGGCAGTAATGGCATAGGTGGTGCACACTGAACAAATCATGTGAATGGAGGAATACAAAGCATTCTTGTCTGCAATGACTTGGGGCAATGGACACAATAAGGCAAGTAAGCCTTGTTTATATGCTATGATAGAGGTGCATGGGATTTCACTGCTTTGAAGAAAACTGCTCACCAGTGGGAGTGGCTGTAGCAGAGAAACCAATGAGTGATTAGGGGCTTTTTTATTTTGTTTGCTAATTTAAATATAATTAAGAGAGGTTTTATTTATTGATTTAACTTCTCTGCTAGGACAGTTTTTCAAAGACAAAGCATGGATGTAAAGAACAGTGGCTTGCCTATAAGATGAAGCTAAAGCAGTTTAGGTAGGATACAGCTCAGAATGTATTGGTTGTAGGTTTCTGCTAATCCATTTTAACATTTCAGCTGGAGCACTTTACTGAAGTCATTTTAATCCTCAGGCTTCCTTCCAACACAATATCTGATCTCCTTTCTCAAAGTTATGTTTTCATCTCCAAGTTCCTCTGTGAACTGGGGAACTGGATAGAGAGCTGTCAAGTCTCTGGATTCTCATGTTCATGTCTGAGCATCCAATCACATTTGTAGTATCCTCTAAAACATTTGAATTTTGTATATATATATAAGACCATTTCATGGTCATATAAAAGACTGGATAAATACTTTTATTTTACCTTGGATACTTTAATATTATCTTGGATAACTTGGTTAAGATGCTATTTTCTCAAGTGTCTAACACAAACATTTTATAAATGCTATCCATACTTTCTTTTTCTTGAATGAAATCTTAAACACACTTTCTTGGATTTGTGAGATAGAGAAAAATGAGATTTTGTGTGTGTGTTTATGTGTGTGTGTGTGTGTGTGTGTGTGTGTGTGTGTGTATTTCCTAGCTGAATCTTCTGGGACCAAGATCTTCAGGTGAGTGAGGAGGGAGGAATGAAGAAGCAGGACAAGAGGATAGTATCCATACTGTCCTTAAAACTTGTGAGTCTCTTGGCCTGTTTAAAAGAGATTTTAGAGAAAAGTAGTTTTTCATTAACAGAACTGAGGAAAGAGTCTGTAGTAAGGCTGTCCCTGAGGGAAACTATACAAGATTGTAACTTCCCTTAATACATATTTAACACAAAGGACAGAGGCACTGTAACTGTCCTAATCTATGGGAAAACAGTAATTCAAAGACTGTATATTAAAATACAGCAGAAATTTCACACTTTGATCAAAGTTTCTCTTGTGAAGAAGTCCGATAAGACTAACAAAGATCAGGTTTAGGTCCTATAGCTGTAGTAGAAGCTCAAAACTCAGAACAAATTGAGACACAAAATCATTAATGGCAGGGTTTCATTCGTGTTTCTGGTTATGAAGGTACTTGTCTCAATGAAGCAGCTGGTGATGGCCAAGATCACATTATCACATTCTGCTCTATACTAAGAAAGCTGTGAGAAGTTCAATTCTCAGAACACTGATAATAGGTCATAATCATCCTGAGAGTATTTTTAAAATACCCAACACTGAACTGCTTACTGAAAAAAATAACAGTTTCATGAACTTGTTTTTCTCAGTGTTTATCACTTAGCAATCCATGGTAGGACTGTGGTTTGAATGTAGACTGGTAGTGAATTAGACTAATTTCCATCTGACACAAAATTTTTAGCTTGCTTTGATAAAATAAGTGGTTTTTTTTGTTTGGGTTTTTTGTGTTTGGTTTTTTTTTGTTTGTTTGTTTGTTTGCCTTTTTTTCTTTTTTTTACCAAAAAAAAGGGAATATAAGTCCACCTTCTGCCATGGGATCCTTACCCACTGTAACAGCAAGAAGTCTAAGAGGGGACATGGCCTACAATTGCAATATTAAAATCATTAGTCTCAAGGAGTGATTCCTGACTCCTCTACCACACTCATGCTCAGTGTTGTATCCACACCTCACATTTTCTTGAGCAGACTGATGTGACTTTTCCATGAAGCACTTGGTCCTTGGCTTCTTTGAACCCAAGATGAAAATTCTTTGTGTATGTGTGTGTGCATGTGTGTATGCAAAGGTGAGTAGAAGGCACAGTGGCTATGCTTCAGCTTGCAGAACAAGTTTGGTTTTTTTATGTCATGAAACTGATGCAAGTTATGCATACCTTATCATGAGATATGAGATTATTTGAGAATATAAAACTTCTGGCATAGTGCCAGAGGACTTTTTGGTAGGCATCAATTCAAAGCTTGTGCTACTGTCCTTTTTCTACTTTCTGGAACAAACCAGCCTCTCAGAATCCAGCCCAGTCCTGTTTAGAAGGGAACTAGATCATTTGTTAAGCAGTGACTGGATGAATTAATATTTGTGCAGTGAGGATGACAGAAGAGTAGGGGACCTGTATCTGGTTTTGGTGGTGTAGGAACATTTATTAACTCCTAGTAAGTAAAGCAGAGGCTGAATGACATGGCACTAAGTAGCTACTTAAATTCACGAGACAAAACAGAGATCAGCTCCAGATCCACTATGAAAACAACTATTCACATCTGCTGTTCCCTTTTCTTTGTCTGAAGGTTGACTGAGAGCCAGCATAGCCAGGAGGATGCTTATAGTTAAAGAATAAAAAGTCATGAAGCCACCATTCGAACTAATGCACCGATGTAGCTTTTCTTACTAGGATGGATACAACTAAAAACCCCATATTTTTTATAGCTGCTTATTCAACGTTTTAAGTAAGGGAGGAGTTTTTCTTTCCTTTTTTTTTGTGTGTGTTTTTTTGTTTGTTTGTTTTTGTTTGGTTGGTTTGGGTTTTGGTTTTGGTTTTTAATTTTTTGGGGGTTTTTGTTTGCTTGTTTGGTTTGGGTGTTTTGCTTGGGTTTTGTTTGTTTGTTTTAAATAATGAATATTTAAGAAATATATAATTTTAATCAAAATAAGTAGGTGCATTCAAATCAATTAAATGAGTATACTTACTTCTTCTCCTAGTTGCTTCAAACTGTAGTTATTGAAGACTTATATTTGGTAACTATTACAAAATTAAAATAATTTCAATTTCTTTTAAAATTCTTTTTCATTTAATTTTCCTCATTAGAAAGATTAGGTAATGTTTAGCTGTTAAGTAGGCTGCCCACACCAAGTCATTCTTAGGGGTAAAAATATAAAACTGTACTTGAAAGCCAAGAATAGGATGCAAAGAACACATACAGAAGTATGGTTTAAAACCCCTTTAAATTTAGGTTAATTGAAAAAAATAAAAAAAGGAATGGCAAAAATTATGCAGAAGAAAGTTTCTCAAACTCAATTCCTCACAAAGAAAGATGACTTCTATTAGGAACAGTTTCTGGATATATTAGTGTCTTCTACTAAAAGAATAAAAGTCACTTTTCTTATTTTCAGCAGGTTTTTGTATATCCAAGTACTTAAGGAGTTAATCTTCTATTTCAGCACATCAACTTGTTGCTTCCACATTTACTGTTTAAGCAGCAAAATTCTCAGTCTCTGGTGAGTCTCTGGGCTTAGTTGCGCTATATGCTCTCTGAACACAGAGCAGTGTCTTTAGTCCCACTGCTATAGGATATAGCAGGAATTAATGCTGTCTGGAATAAAAGCTGTTAGCTTCATATGTCAAGACAGTTGTTCAAAAAAAAAAAAAAAACGTATATCAGAAAAGGGATGTTATGGGACAATCCCAACTCTTATGTCAAATCATAGCTTTGTTCAAAACATACAACCAACATGTTGCCTCAGGTAAAATATCCAGCTAAGTGCAATCTAATAAATTTTTAGATTCAGTTTATTATTTTTCTCCCTGAAGTTACTATTAGCACTTGAGAAAAAAATAAAAAAAGAAAAAAAACAAACAAGAGGAAGAAAAATGCCTGTATCTGTCAGCCTTGTTGGTAGCCTACTGATTTTCCATACTCTGCTTTGCTCCCTTGCTTACCTTTTACTTCAGCAGTTTTAACAGCTGTATGTGGAACACAGAATAACAGAATATTCTGATTTGGAAGGGTCTCACAAGGATCATCGAGTCCAATTCTTAAGTGAATGGCCCGTACAGGGATCAAATCCATAGCCTTGGTGGTTGTGTACCATGTAGCACAACGCTCTAACTAACTGAGCTGATCTCAGGGTCCTCTTTGGGTTGTCCACTTCCATGTGTTTTGGCCATGCTTAAGAAGGTACTCTGCTATCCTACAACATTTTGTTTTCCACTGCAGAAATAGAATTGCATTTTCCATTGAAAAACAACTTTGGTCTTAAAAAGATTCACCTAGAAAGCAACATCAAAAGAATTCTAGTGGCCAGTCTGCAATTACCAAAGTCTGGAAATTCACAGTTAAAGGTAAAACCCATGAAACCTGAATTCATCAGTACTCTCTGTGGGTAGTCTTAAGGCAATGACAAAGCATAAATAGGGAGCAGGGCTTTGATTTTTAGCTGTGCTGTCTACTTTGTTTCAGTCAGCAAAATAATTTTCTTTCCATTAAATATTTAATTTGAATTTTCCATATTTAACTGCAATTTTTTTCAACTTGATAAAAAATCTTGTCTGCTTGGGGCCATTATGGTTGCACTATCATTTTGTGCAAAGAATCTGCCCATTCTTTCTTTTTCTCCTTCTTTTCTCTTTGTCTCTCTCTGTCTTCTCCTTCCTTCCTTCCTTCCTTCCTTCCTTCCTTCCTTCCTTCCTTCCTTCCTTCCCTTCTTTGCTTTTCTTTTCCCTTACTTTTTTCCTTTCTTCCTTACCTTTTCCTTTGAGTTGGCACTTATCTGTGTTTCCCCTGTCTCTTCTTCTCACTCTTCTCACTTTCTAGTCCCTTCCTCCCCCTTCATTTGCTCTTAATAGGCTACTGTAGGCCCAAACACCATTTGGAGTAAAGTATTAGAAAAATACATGCATTAGGATGTTGGCTGGTCAATAATCTACACAATTCCAGTTTGGGGGTAGAAACTGAGACATTTATTGATATATAAAACCAAGGAGCGGGGTATGTTAATGAGGAGGTAGGACATGTTAATAAGGGGGACAAGCTATGTTAACTAGGGCTTAGGAAATCCAGTCACTGTATTTCATCATACAGAAAGCATTTCTCCATACCAGGACCACCTGGGGGGAACAAAGGGTTTTGCATGTCTTGCAACATCTCATAAAGTCCTTCCATATCTTGCAAGGGAAGACAGGGCTAAAATACATAGAGAGCTGAAAACAGTCCTGGTCTTCAAAGTATCCTCTCGTGGCAGGCACTTGTCTTATCGAAGGGAGAAACCCCTTTCTGTATCTGCTGCTCAGGGCTTGCTGGACAATCCCTTCAGATCTCCATTTGTTAATAATTGTTTTTCTTTCCCAACATTAGGAAGGCATGTTCTCCATTTCGTTCTATTTTATTTTCTTCTTACCTCTAATGAAGTTACCAGACCCCTCCCTTGGACTTTATTGATAAAGACTATTTGAAGGAAAGAAAGGAGAAAATCAAGAAAACAATTGATGTCAAGTCTCTTGATGCCAACAATTCTTTATTACACAAGAAAAAGACTGGAGCACAACGGGATACTAGGGCTAATTTAATTTATTTATCAGAGCTTAAATTTCTCTGCTGATAACCTGCTAATTTGTTCTGTCTCAGAAACATCAGTAATTCACAGAAGAAAGCAGATACAAAGGTGATTTTTTTTAGTCATTTGGTGAATCTGTGAATGACTGTCTGTCAAAGCCTCCTTTTCATTCATACTAGCAGTAACTTCTTCTGCATTAAGTAGTCCATTTGTATAAGTGGAGGTCATTAAAGCTCCTATGAGAGTCTCATGGAATAGATTTAGATGAGTTCCACTTGGATATGTTGCTATTCCCCATGTCTGACATGTAATATTATTTCTGAAAAATGTTTACAGAAATAAGGAAAAGGGAAGAAGGATGGTATTGTCATACTTTCTCCAAGGTTTTACATAACTCTGATAAGGATTTACTTTATACACTGTATTTCATATTCATAAGAAAAAATCCCCCTATGTTTATCTTCCCAGAATTCTCAGATGAAATTCAGTGCAATGTTTGTAGGAGGTTTCTTAAAATACTTAGCCTGAGACTGAAAGAAGAAACAAATGCATTTGATGTTATTGTTATGTTTTCCTGCTTCAAGGCTAAAAAGACCTCCAGTACCATTTATGTATTTTTGAAGAACCTAGCTTATCCCAAATTCCTCAGTTTTTGAGGGATGATATCTCAGATTCTGCAACTTGGAAATCTTTCTATTGAGAATTCTGCATGGTACAAAATATCTTAGATCTCTGTCCTGGCATAAGGAGGGTTCAGAGCAACACCAACCATGACAATCATTTCCTGAGTGTAAATGATAATAAATTTGATGCAATTTGGACATAAAAAAATTAAGTTTTTTTCATGTGTCTGAAAGCTTCCCAGTTAGTCGTGGATGAGACATTTAAAATAAATGCATATATACAAATTACTTTAAACAATGTCTTCTGTCTTTAGTATTTAAGCTTAGCAATGCCCATTTTATTGGCATGAAAAGCTCATGTATGAAAACATTTTTATTCACATTCCTCATGGTGTTGTCTAAACACAATGTCAGCTCCAAAGAGTTTGTCATCTAAGTAAATAAAAGATACACAGAATAAGGAATAATAAATACTAACAGTCATCTCATACTAGTATAAAACTATGCTTTATCGGCTGCTGCAGAGGACTTTGGTAGTTAAGGCTCTCTATACTTCATAGATAGACTCTAGAATAACACGGAGTCTCCTGATCTCATGGTTTCATTGATCTTCATCTGCACTCTTTGATGTCTCCTTCCTTTTTCTACATTCTCTTCCTCAAAGAGTTGTAGTGATAAAATCCACTTTGATCTGTGCTATTGTCAAATGGAATGACTTACCAGTCTAAGAACAACTGACTTTCAGTATGTCTTAAGCTCATAAATGTCATTTAACAAGTCCTTCGCTATTCAGTCTCATTCTGCCTGGTAAGTGTGCCTTAATCCCCTTTGGGGTTGAATCAAATGATTTCAGAAATCTAGGTTTACTGGTGAAATCTGAAATATTTTTTTTTCAAGTTGTGGAGGATACAGTGCAGTGTCCAGGAAAGGGATTCAAACAGCCCATTTTTAATGCAAAAGAACAGCTCATAAAATTGCTTTTAGGAACAACCCAGTTACACAAGTGCCCATGTTTCTTCATTTTACAACAAAAATTTTCTTTACATTGTATTGACATTAGCATCTGAGCTCAATATATTTGTTTAAATTACTTATTTAATTATTATTGTTTAAAAGAAATGGTACCTCAATTATATGAAATTATCACTCGTGCATAACATCCCCAGGCTTGTTTAGGAGTTAGGAGAGGCTGGGCACCTTTCACAGAAGTAAATCTGGAGCTAGGCATCCTCTTTCAGGCGATTAAAGATTTTGCCTAATATTCCAGAACTTATTTGACTTAGTGTCAGAGAACATTTCTGGCCTCATTTAACTGGCTAATGTAGGTACGACCCATGTGAACTTGCCTGTGGTTTTCCTGCATGCAAAGGTACAGTGTTAGGTGGAACTATATGTATAGCCTCCTTCTAAGGTCTACTGTTATGCATCTTTTTATTAAAGAGTATACCTAAACTTGCCAAAGTTCCTGGAGCAGGTCTGGTGGACCAACAGGCCTGGCATACAAAGATATCACAGTAGTCCAGTTTTTTAGCACAAAGGTGGCAGTGGAGCAGCTTCTTACCTCTAATTTCTACATAGCAGATAAATATCTGGAGCAGTCAATACCAAGCAAAAGGCATGAGTTCTAGACCTTCTCAAGCTTGTATTTCCACTTGACTAAATATTTTCAGTTGTGTGTGGAGGAAATCTCTGAATGCATGTGCTGGGGGTGTGCAACTGCGTATGTAGAAATGATTGTCAGAGTCCAGAAAAAAATCCTAAAGTCTATAATTTGGAGAAGGGTATAAGCCAAATCTAAAGAGGAACATGGAATGAGGTCTCTGTATCCCCAAAAATGACAGGTGTTCAAACATGCCTTGTTTGTAAATGATTTTCCTGGCAATTGTCTGGATCAACAAAACTGCAAGTGTCTTCTTCTTCATACTGACTACAAGTCTAAGTACCTAATTCCAACATTTCATATGATCCTGTTGGGATGAAGCTTTTATTTTTCAGTGCATGGTGCTCTGATTCATTTAGTCCCCTTGGCCAGCCAGCTTAGGTTCTCTGTAAAGTTAATGGAGAGAAGTAGTTACTTTTAAGGTGAATTTATCTTATCTTGTCTGCATTTGGTCAGAAGATTCATACCTCAGAAATGACAGTTCTCTTTACTACTTCTAAGAGAAATCTAGCTTAGATTTAACCATTTAAATTTTACATATTTTAAGTGGTGCCAGTCCCTTTCTCTGAATATGATGACAGATGTCTAAAAATGTGACCTTAAAATGTAAAGAGTAAAATCCATTTCTTGAACTTTCTGTGGCTCTTTGGAAGATGTAGGTTATGAACATGTTGAATAAGCTGACACATTCATTTTCTGCAACTCCTGGTATTCTTTCAGCCTTCAGAAATGGTTCAGATCCTTTATTTGTTCATAATCAAACAGCTAAAAAGTAGAAATTCCTATTGTATTTAGTTGCTTAAATTTCAAATCTGAGGTTGTTTTGTGATATGAAAGTTGATTTCCTAAGATGGTGTAAAACCATACATTAACTTAGTAATAACTCGTTTGCAAACATGGTTGAATCTATGATTTTCATCACATTTGTTAATAGAGCTTCAGTTGCTTAAAGGCACCCTTAATTCATAAAAAGCATAGCAATTAACTTCTTATATTTTCTTAACTACTAGATCAGAGAGAAAAACTTTCTAACCTCCCTATTCCTATTGCCATGTACTTTTGTGGCATTAAAAGCTGCAGATCATGACAAAAGAACAACTTTAAAAAAAAAAGGGCAGTGACAATAGAGTTGCACAGGAGGCTCTTTAAAGTCATCAGTTTCATATATCAGAGATTAGAACTGTAAACACAATTGTTCTAGTTCCAGCCAGGACAGGGTTAATTTCTGCAGTGGCAAAGAGACAGCATGGCCAGGACATGGAGGGTATTCTATACCACCTCACATCTTTGCTGGGGGCAGGGAATAAGGGATTCATTCTGGTCGACTAAATGTGGTGTCATCCTGAGCCTGAGGGAATGCTTGCATAACATTGTTTCCAAGTTGGAGGGAGTGGTTTGGTGGTACTGGTTCTGAGACAAAGGGAGTGGTCAGGGTAGAGCAGCTACAATTGTGTCACAGGCCCTGCGCTGAGCATTTTTGCATGTGAATCGCTCTCTGTTTTTTACGCCTTTATTATTAATATTGTTAGCTTGTTTCCTCATTGTTTTTAGTAAATTATGCTTTTCTCAATCTACGATGTTTACCTTTTGTGGCTCCAATTCTCCTTTCCAGCCATCTGCAGGGGGAAGAGAGAGGGATACAGGGGAGCAATCAGCAGCACAGTTTTAGTGGGAGCACTAAATTGGAGAATACCATTCCTAAACCATGACAGTGATGCTTACTTCAAAATATTGGAATGAATAATTAGTGTAATAACCAACACAGGACAACATTAACAATAATTAAACGACTAACTGAACTTTCTTATAATTGATTTTGCTTTTTACTTGTTGAGCTACAGAAAATTGTCTCTAGAAATATAGAAAAGTGACAGAAGCACAGCAGGATTCCCAAAGGTGGAAGCTTTTCCTCTTATTACCACTTTGTCCCACTCTTTACAATTACAATTTGTCCAAGGAGCTGGCAGGCAAGCCTATCTGTTTTGATAGCCTTATTTCAAACTTGAGTTACTGGTGATGTTACTAGCCAATTCTCTCAAGCCCTACAGAGTGATAAGACTAATAGGAGAGAATGATGAATGAGTGTAGAGGCAAGACTCTAGACTAATTATGATTTTTTAAAAAAGGCTGTGAAAGGGAGGAAAGTAGTTCTTTGCCATCAGGGAAGGAAAGAAATATGAACGTCTTTGGATCATGCTGTTCAGATGACTTAAGGTAATTTATAACCAACTACTAAAATAGAATATACTATCAGCAAAAGAAGTACAAGGTATGGTAACTGAAAACATGTTTGTCAATGTATCTTCCAAAATTTAGTAGAGTAATAAACAGAACGTGTTAAACTGTATAGTATTTAGAAATATGTGTAAAGCAAAACTGAGAGCATGCTACTACTGTAAAGTAATCCTGCAAAGAAATGTAGGCCTCCTCAGTGAAGTTGTATTTACCAGGTTATTTGCCTTCTCTTTTGTTTTTTAAAAGTACAGATCTGAGAACAAATGCATCTGGAATGCATCTGGGCTTAACACCAAAAGCCACAAAGGAAGGGCCCCACATGCCTTTGTGTTTTGTCTTTATGGAATCACAGCCTTTTTATTGCCTAGCACTCCTCCTGTCATGTAATAATGTTCAACCATCAAATGTCAATGGATCAAGTCATCCCTTCAGAACCAGTTTGTTTTGCTGTAGATCTTCCATAGTTATGCTTGTTTGTACACTGAGAGACTTCATAAATTTGACTGTATCTGTGGTTTTTCAAGAGTCCTCCAGGTATTATCCCAATGCTGTTGATCAAAAAGACGTCTGTATTCCAATTCAGTTTTCATTAAAACTCTGGGTACCAGAGAACACTGTGTAGTCAGTTGTCTTCTCAATGCAATGAAGCACAAATGAGATCTGATGTTGAACCAAGCACAAAGACATAAAATATGAGCAGATATAAGATCAAATTACCCTTTATAAGAGTTATTACCTTTAAAGAATTTTCTTATTTCTAGCACTTAAAGTAATATTTATCCACTTAAAGACACTTCTCAATAGTGCCTGGGTAAAATGTACTCCATTTCTCATCCAAATCTCAGTTTGGAAACTCAGTAACAAGTTACTGAGTTTGCCAGTCCAAAAATCACTTCATTTCACCAACAAAAGTGTTTAGTTCTGAGTTTTTGAAAAACCCTGAAACATGAAATAACTAGTCCTACCTTGGTGGTAGATTCAAAGATACCCAATTTAAGGCTAACAGATTGTCTTGGTTTGAGACAATTTGAAGGGGTGGAGACCTCACAGAGAAGTCTCATCTCTTGGATTCAATGCCTTTGGTTTCTCCAGTAGAGAGAGAGAGAGACTAAATACATCCAGATGTAAGTGAAAAAGTAGCTCTTTACCAAGAAGAATGCTAATAACAATACTGATAAAACTGAGCTAAATCAAATGATGAGGGAAAACTTCCCAAGACATGCCCACCAGACCAAACTGAGATGGCAGCCGGCCTCCCCCACCTGGAAAAACATGTGACACCAGGACAGAGACAAAATAGCCACCTTTCCACATGGCTCACCTTCCCCATGCCTGGAGAACATGCAGGAATGGTTGGAAATTCAGCGCTGGCAGAAAATGGCAGATAGCTGGGATTTGATACCAGCAGATGCTTGCATGGTGCTGGAGTGAGGCTGTGGTGCTGGCACAGGCAGTCAGGTCAGGGCTGCTGGACTCCCTAAGCAGCTGGAAGGACCTGCAAGACACTCGTTGGATGCAGCAACAAGACTTGGTTGTTGCAATTTTGATGTTCATTGGTCAAAGTTGTGGTTGTGGTCCAGTAGGAGCAGTCTGGGTCCATTGAGATGGTGGTGAAAGCCTCAAAACTATATATGCTCAGGTTCAAGTGGGAACACCTGTATTTTCCTGGGATGGAGAGTTTTACACTGGATGATGGAATACTTGGGATGCTTTGGGAGTCTTTGACACCTTTTAAGATGTTGCAGCTGTCTCTTATGTCAGTGCAGCTGAGTCCATTATGGCCCATTATGGCTCACCAACAAAAAAGGAATACCTTCAGGCTGGGTGTGAATGTTCCGGGGAATTACCACAGCTGAGTCATCTGTGTAAGGAAAAAGAAACACTACCCACCTCTCAGGATTTGCCTCTTTCCTTGTCATATTGAACACTCAGCTTGTAGCCTTAGGTGTCAGATATTCACACCTTCAGCACCTGGCCTGGGTGGCCACTCCACCTTGTTAGCAAAGCACGCTGCTGATTGAGCCACAAGCACCAATAGTCCAGTCTCTTACAGCATCTGGGCGGTCACTGCAGGTGTTCAAATGTTCAGTCTCTTTAAAGAAGGTAAAACACCAAAAAGTCAAAAAGGAGTGTTTGGAGAAAAAAAGGAAAAGAAAAGGTGGATACCAGAATTTTTGTGTAATCCAAGACAAAGATTTACAGTTACAATACCTAAGAATGGAAAAGGGTTGTGTGTATGTAGGATGCGCACATACTAGGAAAGCATCCTTCTTGAATACAGTGTCACTGTAGGTTTTTAAAATATTAATAATATGATGTAAATGTCAGCAACGTGGACCTAGTCTGTATTTGATATTGGCCCTTTATGGTCTGTGAGAAGAGAGACAGTCCTTGTTAAGTTGCCATGGCAATAGGTAGTGTAGAAGAGCCTCAGGTAGAGAAATAAAAGCAGAGCCTGGGTGTGATTCATCTGACTCGTTATATTAATCTAGAGCCATCCAGATACATAGGGTACTCCTCCTAATCTCCAGCTATTGCATCAGAAAGGCATGGGATTCTCTTGCATTCTGGCTCTCAGCTTCACATCTATGTGTCAGGTACATTAGAGTAACTCAGATAATATGAAATAACCTATATTTAGGCAAATTAATCAGTCTATCAGACTCCTTCACTTCTTTAGTCTTACAGATTTATGTATGACTGTTCTGCTCTTTATAGCTCAACTTCTCTTTTCACAGAAAAGCACATTTTCTGAAATGTGCTGTCTCCAGCATCTCCCATTCTTTTTAGTTGAAAGACTTGCATGTCTGTGCAGACTGAAGATTCTAAACTGTTTTGTGCACACCCTGATCTGCTATATAACTGTGGACATTACTACCAGACAATGTCTGAAAGCTATACCTCTATCATCTTTGCAGAAATCAGTCCACTAAATTGGTGTCTTTAGAGGTGAATCTACAGAATAAGCTAGAATTCCATAAATATGGCATAACAATGCTTTTGTACAGCTGAAGAATTTTTAAACATGCTTCATATGTGCTTTCATGGTGATCTTACTTGGGATTTAAGTGTCTAACATACACATATTCCTTTCCTTCTCTTTTCAGTTCTTGCTACCACCCCTTCTATTCCACCAGCTGTCTGTAACTTGTAGGATGTTTCACTGCCTAGGCACACTAAAAAAGATTTCACACAAAGATCTCTTTAATGGAAGGAAAGTAAAATATGAATATTGCTATATTGAAATAACTATAAGAATGGAAAAAAAAATCCCATAATATTTTTGCAATTGTGAATCAAGAAGCACAAACATTTATGGATTCTTGACTTCTTCAATTGAACTTGTAATTTTATTGAGTTTTCTTCATAATTACAGATGAAATTCAGGCTCTGTTGTAGTTAATGCATGAGGTGTCAGGGAGCCAGTCTAACTGTTGTTATAAAGTATGAATGGCAACTGTCCTACATGGGCCTTGTTATACATGGATGTGGGACTACATCCATGTCTAACAATTTGTCCTGACACTCAAAAATCTTGTCAGATATTGACATCAGATTCATGTATAACAAGACTTTTGACTGACAGCAGAGCAACTGCCCAGGACAAAACAAAAATGCCACGGTTTTTAAAAGCTAAGACTGCCAGCCAGTAATCTGGCTTTTCTGTAACATTTGCCCACATTTACACTGTCTTGTATCTTTAATTTTATGTAGTAAAAAAACCCCCTCAAATTGGTAATATTACAAAGATTGGATTTAGCTTCTTTATGAAATTTTAAAGATAAAAACTGGTGTAGCTATTTTAACAAATGCTATAGAAAACCATGCCTGGCAGCTTCAATTTCAGCTCAGACATATGGAATATCAAAAACAGCAGGGAGAAAGTGAAAAGGTTGAGGGGAATTAAGGTGATGTGTGTAAGAGAAACACATCAGACATGAGGTTTTAGAACCTGGGTATTATCATTAAAAATACCCAGCAGAAACTACCACTGGGATTTTTGAAGTTGACCAGAATGAGTCTCATAGTTTCTGCTTGCTTATCTCTTACAATACTTATGCTATTCTGAAGAAGCTTTGTGGATTCTAGTGATCAGTAAGAAGAAAAGGAGAAGAGACCAGTATCAGCTTCACTAAGCTTTTGGCAGGCCTGTGCAAAGAACTCATTGAGACAGAGAGGGAGTAAGAAAGAACATAAACTAGAGTGAAGAGATTAGGCATTCATCATTGAAACTACCACAACACCCAAATAATTCAAAATGTGTCATCAGCAACAGAGAATTACTCAGGCACCAGTAGTCATTGAAAGCAACCAAAATATGGCTCAGAATTTTATTGCAGAAATGCTGTCAACAGCACAACTATAGTTTTGTATTTACTTTTAAAAATCAACATCTAATGCTGTGTGTTTTAGGTCACACTGAAGTCCCTGGCTGTTAAATTGGAAAAGGGCTAACAAACAGTTTTACAGGTCAACAGTAGAGACTAAAGTGCAAGGAAAATGGCTGATGCAATCCATTAAATTAGACTAATTATGATCAGCAGTTTAAGACAAATGGGAATCTTACTACTTATGTCAATTGGCTAGGCTTCAAGCTCTGAGGGTTTTCACCTACTTCGAAGAGTGCCTTCCTTCCTTTCCTCCAACTGCTTTGAATTAATCGGATGACCCAAGGCATCCACTACAAGGATACAAAGTGCCCGTTAATGTAGCTTAACTGGTTGGTTAAGTCAGGTTTATGGCTCCTTTGTGTTACTCAACAATTGCAAAGCATCCAGAACATATAAAGTCTAAAAGCTACAGAGACTGATTTTAAACACATATAAACACATATGCACCATTTCTCCTGTGCTTATCTTCAATCTTTTCAGCATCCTAAGCCACTTAAAAAACATTAATTGAACCTTACAAAAGCTTTGCATGCATTTTACTTGGAATGGCTTTATGTCTGTTTTATGCTTCAGTGAACAGTCGTACAAGGACAAGACAGATTGCTTGGTTAATTCTGTTTTTGCAATTATATTTCTATAATGTTGGTTTCCAATTACTGTCGCTACTCAAAAAAACCAGCTAAACAGACAGAACGACTGGTAAAGAGAGATGTCCACAAACACAAGTAAATAGAAATGGATCCGTATATATACATCATCTCTCACCAGCTGTCGCATACATATTTCCCTTTCAAAATATCAGATTCCATGTTGGAATCTGAAGAAGTCCATAGTCAGAAAATCACAGAACTGCAGAGGTTGGAGCAAAATCCAGTGTAAATAACTGAAAGCCAGCTTTCAGTTTTACTAATGAGTTTTGATGCTGTTATGAAACACTAAGCATTGGTGGTAATACGAGTTACATTTGTCTCCCTCAGCTACACATGCCCCAGGACAGGGGAAAAGCAGGAAAAAACTCTTTGTCAGTGTAAGGATTTTTGTGTGCTGTTTGCGTTTTATTCAATGCAATCTATTATTAATTCCTACAATCCTAAAACCTCCAGCAATATTGAAACCAACACTTTCAACTGCAGCCTGAGCCGTGGTAGCGATTAAATGAGATCTTTGAAATTGCTGCATTTGAAACCACTCTCAAATCAGAGAATCTGCTAAATCTCTCTAGCCTGTGCATATTTCTGTGAAAAAACTTCTTTTCAAAGAACATTTTTTTCCTCTAGGTTGAGGGTAGCTTCAGCCTGAGAGCAGATACTTCAGAGGTTTCCAACTACAGTCAGATGTGACTTAGGCTGAATTTCAGGTCATAGTTTGAATAAAGAAAGAAACTTTCAGATTCTGAGAATTCTAGTTATTTGAAATTATAAATTTTAGAAATCTATTAATTATAATTTTAAAATCACAATATGCTCTGGGTACAGTATGTGGAGAAGTGCACATTTTTATTTTGAACATTGAGAGAGTGGTGAGTGTAATTAAACACATACTCAGCTATTGCAAAATTAAAAATCTGTTTTGTGGGGGCTTTTTGTTTGTTTTTAATTTATTTTTTAAAATGAAATTTGAGACATTAATATGGACTGATTTATATGGAACTGATGTATTACAAATAGAAGGAAACTGTATTGCACAACCTAAACAAGTGTTTTGGGATCTTTTTGCTGTGCCTTACAGCACCCTGATCTAGCAAGGACAGCAATTGCAAGAACTTTTTTATATAGCTTTTACGTTTTCCAAATCCTGGAATACAAACAGGTGTATTCCAAAAGGTTGTCACAGTCTTACTTTATTTAGAATTTCTTTAGTTCTTCTGTTCTTTGGGGTTTTCTCTTTCATTTTCTTGGGTTATAACATCTGTCAGTTCTGTTTTATGGGTTTGTTTGTCTACAGAAAATGGAAAAAGTAATGATTGTGCCAAGAGACCTCTTTTTCTACCAATATCTATGTATCATTTTATATGACCATGAAGAATGGCAATTCATGACTTGCTTACAATGGAGACAATGTGGCTGATGCTGATATCAGTTACACTGATGTAAACCAAAAAAAAGCTTCACTGTATTTCACCAGAGTAAAATTAAAGTAAGATTTGAGGAAAAGCTTTTCAAAATTAGCCAGGATATAAAAATGGAGTTTGTGAAAGGTCAAACATTGTTTTTAATAAATAATTTAAAATTAATTTTAAATTTCTATTATCTCCCCTAAAAATGTTCTAGTTGGCCATAAGGGGAATAACACACTCTAAGCCTGTCACTTACTTTGGCAATACCAGATTTCTCATGCCTCACTATGTAACTAAGCTGTGTAGTTCTCTCACAACAGCTGCACATGCTGTCTTGAGTTATTAACTCCAGTAGGAAGCCTGAGGAGCTGCTGAGCAACTTCCTCTCCTACAGGGTTTCTACACTGGTTTATTGGGCTCCTGCATGGAAAGTGTATGGTTTAGAAGGAACCGTCTTCTTAACACAGACTCTTGAGAAGCTTGGTTCAGATACCAAAAAATTACTATGCTTCTCATCGTTTTCCAGGCTGTGTTTGGGGAACAGAAAGAAAATAAAGTTGAGGCGGGAAAATATAATCATCAAATCATCTTTTGTTTTGGTCTGTGACCTAGAGTGAGTTTTGTGTGATTTTTTTGTCTGTATACTATATATCAGTTTAATAGTATCAGTATTGCCTTTGTAGATCAGGTTGATAACTTCTGAGAATAAATAATTACTTTTGGGGTATTTAGATATTACAGTGATGGGTGTTTACGTGATCTGATATACATGTTCAGTATGTAAAATTTGCTAATTGAGCTGTGTATCTGGCCAGCAAGTTGTGCAGTGGATGACCTGATTTTCAGTAGCTGAAAAAGGGTATGATGGAAACACAGGAGTGAAAAATTGTCTTATGAAACAATGATAAATCTTAAAAGTGACAAAGTCAATGAAGTAGTCTATAAGGTAGTTTCATTTTTTCACTACCTCTGCATGAGAAAATTTACATTTGGTCAGTCTTGGAAAGGATCTGGGTTCATTCCTAATGGTGGAGAAGAAAAAAGTGCACAGTAGATGTAATAGCTTCCTTGCATATTTTGCAAGCGCTGGGTAGATTGTTTATTGTCAAGGCACTTTATTTCTAACTTTCTAGTCAGAGGGCACAGGTGAAATGGGCACAGGATGAGGTCCATAACCAGGGATGTTCCCAAAACCATAGATATTTTCAAACATGGAATTTATTCTACCTTTTCCATAGGATATATACTTAACATCTGCCTCCTTAGTGTGTGAATTGGGTATTTTGCAAATACATATTTCCATTAGTGAAAGGGCTTCTTTTTTTTTTTTTGTATTCCAAAATGTCCTTACCTCTCCTTCACTTACTGTTGCTCATGCAATGTGCTCACTTAATGGAATTTATATGCACAATTAAAAAATAACTTTCTTTCACTATCCTCCTTTGTCTTCCTATGGCAAATAACGTTTGACATGAATCTTCTGTGGAGATGCAAAGTGGTTGAGTAACATTTCTCACCATGGTCTTCATCCAGATTAAAAAAAAAAAACAAAAACAAAACCAACTTTTCCCAGAAATATTTATGCTGGAATGAACGCTTTCAGTAGAACAATTCTGAAAAGAAAAGAAAATAAAAAGGTCCTGGAGTAAAATACATGCAGGAAAATTTTAGGCAAGGACACCTGTGTCTTAGAGTGAGATGTGATAGGTTTTTAAAAAGTAGATTTTAATCAAATCTCTGAAGAATTTTGACCTGCATATTCAATGGAATTTCATTAATCCTTTGTTGTTACACTGATGGCAAAATGTAACTGACAAAATTCTGGTCTCATGAAATTCAATAACTAGCCTTTCACTGATTTCATTGAGTTAAAATTTTCAAACAGCCTGGGTATGGTGACTTCACATTATTTTGAATTTAGAAATAGTTTGCTGTATACTTTGTGTTAGAAAATTTCCAAACTTTTAAATTGGAATTCATATTAAAAAATGGGAAGCAAAACCACCCACTCTATTTTGTTTGTCTCCAAAGCAATGGAGAGAGAGGTCTGGCTTTATTGACTTTTTCATTCTATTTTATGGATTGCAAAGAAGAACAGAATGGGGCTCTGCCTGTCTATTCAACACTGTAAAGATTTTATTTGCTGCTTTGGCTTGAGTCGTATGAAGAGTTAGAGAGCCCATAGAAATTACTAGAACTCAAAGATGAAAGGCTGCTGAAGTCAGCAACTACTACAGATGCTGGTGAATCTACTTTTAGCTCCTGAGAAAGGAAGACTTTTTTATCTCTGCAATCATCACAAATTAGTTTTATGTAGCCATCTCTATACTGTTCCTTGCCTAACTCTTTCAAAAAGAAAAAAAGTATATATACAAGTGAAATTTTGCTATATAACTTAGGGGCTCTACTGATGAAATCTGGGTAACCATTTGGTAAAAGCTCTAATAGTTGAAAGAGATGAGGGATGTCTGATGCTAAGCAAATACAACCAATTTTTTGATAGAACTTGTGTATCTAAGATTCATTTATATATTATGCAATGTCCTGGGCAATCTTTTTCAGGCTTTAAAAATCTTATGATTGACTGTTGAGATATAAATGTTGCAGACATGAATACATCAATCAAACTCTGCAAAAAATTGAATTATATTGCTTAAATAAAATTATGACAAATATTGCAACTTCCACTATTTTAAGTCCTGCTTAAAAACTGTAGAGAAATTCCAGCAATAACAGTGGAAGAAAGTAGTGTTAATTCTATTAGATTTCTAAAGGAGTCACTCCTTTAGAATGTTTTGATGGTATACTGTATTATCACAAATCATGAGTTCCTTTGTCTGAAAGGAAATAATGGCAATAATGTGGTTGCTATGTCAATATTAGTCATAAATTAGGTTTAGAAGCATGTAGAAATGTAAATTATTACTACATGCAGAGTATTAATCCTGCAACTAATGAAAATTCACTTGACTCTTGTAACATAACCTAATAGCGCAAAAAGCCACAGGTAGATTTCACTTAACCCTAAACTGTAAACTTTTAGCTTCTCCTTTGCCTGAATACAAGGTGATAATTCAATTATTTGTGTACTGAAGCAGAAAAGGGTTGATCCCCCATAATATGTCCGTGACGTGCGTAACATGGAAAAAATGCAAGAGTTTTGGAAAAAGTCTATTGCATTTTTTAATTGTCTGCCTAAGGAGTCATTTAAGCATATCACAAAAGTGTTAGTTCTAAGGGAAAGGAGGCAAAAAATAGAGAAAATAACATAAGGGACATAGAATAAAAAAAGCCTCTTTACTTAGGCTTAAACCAAGATATTATGGTTTTACTTTCATTCTCTGCTTAAAACAAAATCCCCAAAAATCAGTGGATATGTGCCTGCGTAAGAAAGGAGTCAAAACTGATAAAAGGAGGTCTCTTCATATGATTTTCCATTTAACAGTGAGGCAAAGGTCTGACAAGTGAAATGCCCAAATGCTGCCAGCTCTAGCTAAGAGATATATACGATAGAGCCTGTATCATAGGCTTTCATCATTTGTACTTTCCCTGTTTTCATATCACATCTGTAATATGCGCCTGTTTTATTTTTTTTTTATTTGTGGACTTGATTAGAAGATTTTTTTTTAATTTGAAGTTGAACTTCATTTTCTTCAACAACAATGCTTGGGGAAATTTTTCTCATACCCTGCTTCAATCTTGCCTGCTTGATCTTTTTTAAGGATTATTTTTCCACTAAAGCAATTTCTGTGACCTGGCCCAAGTCTAGCTTGACCAGAAAGAAAGGTGGCTTACAGCACAGGGAACAAAAGGCAGAAACTGGAAGAGTCTGCAAACTCCTTTATGAGGAGATTACATGACTCCTTTCCCGCTTTAAAGCAAAAATGTGTGAGACATCCAGACTCACTCTTCTCTTTCTTGTATTTTAATCATTATGAGCACTGACAAAACTACATTTCAATTCCATGATAAAAATATAAAAATCTGTCTTTTTTTCCATATACTTTAAATCTTTGTCTTGTTTTCATAAGTCTTCCTTGTTTCTATGTGATCTATGGAGAGTGGCAAAGAGTACAAGGCACCTGAAATACAATTTTCTATTTTGCAAAGGGTGCAAGTGTCAAAAATGCTTTTCTGGCCATTTGCACTAGAAGGAATTAAGACAGTAAAGCTGGGGCTCGATAAAAACCAGTAAGACACTGTCAATCTGCCCGTCATTATTAGTATCCTGGAGCAGGGGCCTGGCTGTTCACTTGCTCCCTAGAAGAAAGTTAAGGTTTGCTGTCTTTCCCACTTTTCAAATTTGGAGATGGAGAGAAATTTACAAAGCAAGTGTTTATGCTTTCCCTTTTAAAGCTGTGTGGCTCACAAATGCCATGATTCCAGGCACTCTGCTGAAAATACAATACAGATCGCATGCATCATCAGAAAGTAAAAGGTAGTAAAACTCCTGGGTTTGTACGAGAAGTTTCACATGAATAGTAACAGAAAGAAATTTAAAAAAAAAAAACAAAACAAAACAAAAAACAATCACGCAACAGCTTTGTCCAAGCAGAGACAGTGTTCATCCACATTTGGGAGAAATGTATCAGTTCTGTATCTTTCAGAAAGACTGGTGTGTCCAGGGAATTGTTGATTTCACAACAACTTTGTACAAACCTTGCCTATAGACCAGAGTTAACTAGAACAGACAGGAGATGACCTCATTACTAAATAAAGTGTCCCTTTCTGTCCAGTTTAAGACCTCTTCTACAGGTGGAAAAGATGCTTAATTTTGACAAATTTTTGCTGAAAGCACATATGAGAAGTCATGTTGAAAACCATGAAAAAGTGGAAGTTTGCCTAAATCAGAAAATTTCACTTATACTGCACCTTTTGCTTTAGAAAAGCAAATGTAGAACTATAAGAATAACAATTGCTGACAGAAATATTTTAAGAAAAAATGTTACTAAATACTAATGGTCACATTCAGTTTTCATGTAGGTGGGCAGAACATCCATTGCCTTCAAGGAAAATTGCACTAATGTAAAATTAAGTATTGACATATGTGTCACTTCCCTTTAAAACTGAGTAACTGGGAAATTATTTCAAAAACAGAAAAATTTTCAGATTACCTGATGCTGATGTTGAAGAGATGCGTATAGTATTCTGGTCGGTAATTAATGTAGAGGTACTTTTGTGTTTATTAGAACAGGGGTTTCAAAAAAGACACTGTGACCTGCAGCTAAAACAGCTGTGAATCCTTCTCCTTGTAGATGACACGATGCCTCCTGAAATTATTTCTTTTGTAGTGTCTTCACAAAGTGATACTATTCTCTCTGCAGGCAACCAAGAAAGGGAAACAAAAAAAGCTAAACCCCAAGTACAGTTTCAAGGCCAAAGAATGCATCTTTTTCCCAAAGTAACGTCATCCCCTCTGCTTAGTCAATCAGACTTACAAGCTTCTAGAATTTGTAGGGAAGGATGCTAAGAGGTCTTCTCTTTTCCTATTCCAAAGAAATTAGGGTTCCAAATAGAGGAGAAAAAGATACCTTTTTCATGACTGATGGTGCCAACAGGATGTTTGATATTCAATTTGGAGCACATAACTTATCCAAGATGACAGAGGACTCTCTCTTCAGATTGCCTCACACACCATGTGACTAAGTCCCACTGGTTACTTGTTGACTCTTGTATGGCAGAAAAAAGATAAAGATTCTAGTTTTTCACCAGCCTCCCTCTCATCAGAATTCCGCAGAGTCACCCTAACAAAATCCACAACATGATGAGTTATGAATTAAGATTAAAATTAGCTACTATAACCTGCAGTAATTCCCTAGGATGTGTGATCTCAGTCTGGGTGGGACATTACAAAAAGAAAAATCGTGAGACTATGAATAAAATTATTTACATTGGCTCTTTTCCATTCTTATACAAGTCTGCTTAGAATTATTTCTGGATTGGGAAGCATCCAGATAGGTCAATGTACTGCATGGCCAGGTTGTATGGGTAGAAAATACTTCAAGCAGCATATATTGTGCCATTTTGTACCCTTTAGCACATTTGCAAAGCATGAGAGTTGCTAATGCCTCCAATTTCCTTCTTTTAATGAAAGCTAAAGTAACTAAAATATGTCAAAATAAAATAGTAGATAAATTGTAAAGTTAGAAGATAGTTCTATGTTTTGGGCAAAAACATTGTCTAGGTGGAGTATAAAAGCTTTCTTACCTTAGTTGGTTTATTGTGTTGGTAGTTAGGACACTAGACTAAGTGGAGGGCGTGTGCCTATCCAGATGTTCCATCTCTGTTTTATTACCACAGAAATTTCCCCCAAAATATCATAAATATAAGTCATATATAGATTAATATAGATTAAGGATTTTTGCTGAAATTAAAACAAGAAAATGTTGCTCAATATATGATGCATTTTTTCTTTTTCTTTTTTTTTTTCCTATTTTTAATTTTTCTTTTTCCTTACTGGAAAAATCTAAATGAAAGATTTAATCTCAGGTTGTATTCATATTATTTTAATTGTTCTAAGAGCAAAGGAATGGTACTTCATTCCCAATAGGATTTCAATTACTCCATGGCATGTATTTCCAGTCTGGACTACAATTCTCAAAATGCATTCTGGAGAATTCTTCTACTGAATCATCCAGTATTTTGAGGAAGCTTGTTTATGGTATGCCAGTAATGATAACGTGAGGCAACAAAGGGAAAAGAAACACTAGGCGCCACTGTAGACAAAAATTGCTTTACTTCTGGGTTGAGTTGTCAACAAAATTTACCTACTTGAAATGTACAAAGCATCAGGTGCTTTGTGTTTCATTTCCCTTTGTCTTTCGTCATATTCTGTCCTAAATCTTGTATTCTGCCAGAAGTCAGTTTTAAATGGGTTTTTTTTGGTTTTAATCTGTTCTCATTATGAAGAATTCTTTCCATCTTATTAAAGATTTGGCAGAAGTTACTGGATTAAATGACTCATTGATATTTTTTTTTTTTTTTTGGGTGGGAGAGGTACACCATAGCAACTTTATTAGTAAAGCGTATGTTCTCTCTGTTAAGTCCAAGTGAGGACACAAATTTAGCAGTGAAGAACTTTTTTTTTTTTTTAATGCCTGTAAGAAAAGTTAGATATAAACATGAGTTCTATAGGTACAGGAATGACTTTCAGAGAGACCTTGACAGGTTGAGGAATGGGCCTCTGTGCAGATCGCAAAATTCAACCAGGCTAAGTGCAAGGTCCTGCATCTTTGCTGAGGCAATCCCCAGCACCTGTAAAGAGTCGGACATGAATGTATTGGGAACAGACCTACCAAGAAAGACACGGAATACTGTTGGATGAAATACTGCCCATGTGTTGGCCATGTGCACTTGCAGTCCAGAAAACCAACTCTATCTCGACTTGCTTCAAAAGAAGACTGACCAGCAGGTAAGGGAGGAGACCCTACCTAGAGCACTGATTCCAGCTCAGGGGTGCTCAGCACAGGAAAGATTAAGACCTGTTGGGCCAGTCCAGAGAAGAACCGTGAAAATGATAAGTGGGCTGGAGCACGTCTCCTGTGAAAACAGACAGAGAGTCGGGGTTGTTTAGGGATAACTTACAGCAGATTTCCAGCACCTAAAGGAGGCTAAAGAGGGGTGGAGAGTGGCATTTTTACTAGGGCCTGTAGTAGTAGGACAGTGGCCAATGGCTTCAACTGAAAGAGTATAGATTCAGACTAGATATAAGAAATATTTTACTTTGAAGGTTGTGAGACACTGGAACAGGTAGCCCAGAGAAGTTATGGATGCCCAATCCCTGGAAGTGTTCAAGGTCAGGTTAATATTAGAGAAATTACATGAAAATTGTTGCTGGCGTTATCTTTGCTCCTGATATATTATGGATATATCTGGAATGCTTCTACTGGAATTGAGGATCTACCTCCTACTCCTCTGAGGCCACCAACAGTCATTGTTAAATCTCCCATAATATTAATTGTTACCTCAACACAAATGGCTGTCCTTTACTTTCCAGTGTTTCTTTTGAGGTAACAAAGCACTTTTATTCAGTTAATGCAAATATACTTCTGTCTGAAGCTGCATTAATGTCATCTCTAGGAGGTTCCTTAAGAGTAGTACTTTCTCCATTTTAACTATACTATACACTTTCATTATTTGTTTACTTCTGCAGCCTTTCACATCTTTTACTAAATGATGTGAAGAAAAAGTCTACATTCCTGATCTGCTTCTAACTGTTGTTATTTGGTCCAGTTATCTTACTTTTGCTTAGTGTGCTGAAAACAGTTCATAACATTTGGCAATTCTAAAATCCCATACTCCAGCTCCTTTCTTACAAAGTCTTCAGAAAAGGTCAGTGGCACCTCATGTCTGACCTTAATTTTCTCACCCAAGGCTTGTGGGGAAAAAAAAGAGTAAAAAAAAAATAAAATTAGAACATCTCATTTCTGCAGTTACCAATGAAAGCATTTCCTTTCATCACTCCTGCCTCATTTGCCACCTCTCCGTTCAGCAGCCAGTAACTGTTCTTGTCTCTCTAATCATTGCTCACAATAAAACCTCAACTGATTTTATTTTCACTACAGTTCTAGTGATAGTACAGACATTGCTTTCCTTTGTCTAGCTAACAACACTCTTTTTTTTTGCTTTCTGCTTTCCTTCTAGACTTTAACTGACTTTTTATCACAGGGACCATGACATGTTTGTGCCCCATTTCCACAGCCATCTATTTTTCTGTTTTCTCACCTACATAAGTAAATAAAAAACAAAAGCAACAACAAAGTCCTTGCCTATTTTGTTATGATTTTTTTCTCCCAAGACATTTCTCTACAGAATTGCCATTTCAAATTTAATCATTTGGGGGTTTTATTCATCAGTATTTTCACCCTTACCTCACCTTGGTAGGGGATCATTGTGATCCTTAAGATCTTATCCTAAGATTTCAGACTTAGGTCACTTTGTAGTACATATTTATTTCAATTTGGGTTCTGATCTCTTGTTTCAAAGACTGAATCTAGGTTTAGTATTTATGGTATCCCCATGCTACTGCATCCTCTATAAAAGAGTAGAAAGCTGCATAAATTATTCCTTAATAATAATACAGAACAAGTGCATTTAGTGCTTTTACCTGTAGGGAAGTAGAATATCAGATTCCAGAGAAGGCTGTAGACATCTTTTTTGCCTTCCTTTGCATTCAGGAGCTTAAAGCAGTTCTTGCTAAGAAAACAAACAAACAAACAACACAACACACTGAACAGATTTTTTACTTTCATAGTTCTTTATAATTCAAACATTTGGCATCTTTTGTTATGGACATCCACTGCATTATCCAATTTTAAGAAGACCTGACTAACCAGAAATAGAGGCAGTTTCTGACTGGATTGCCAAATCAGCCAGATATTCCTATTCTAAGTGACTCAGACAATGGTGCCAATGATTATCTTCTGTTGAGACTGTTGGAGGGAATAATTTACAGTGTATTGAGCCACAGGAAAAAAAAAAAAAAAAAAATGAGCTAGATCAAAAATAAGGATTTGATAAATTTCCACTGCAATTTGTCTTCCTAGGGACAAAGTGTGATTCAGACTTCAGAGTCAGACCTATGTCTTCCCATATAGGACCTGGAGACAGCTAAGAAACTCAGAATTGAATCCAGGAAACCCTTGGGCTGCCTGAGGAGCTACCTTGATATAAACATGGCAATCAGTGATGACAGGTGTATATCTAACAGCCTGACCATCTCTGAAATCTGATGGCTGAATGAAAGCTCATCGGGAGATGCCTTCAGCCACTTATGATCCCTGACATTGTACCCTGCCTAGAAGGCAAGTTGCTTACTTACAGCTCCTCTTCAAAGAATAAAACAAGATTCTTCCCGGTGGTAGTGAAAAGGGTGCTGCAATTGTCCAGTTTAGTAGGATTGTCTAACAGACATTTATAAACTGAGAATTCTCTAGGTACATACAGGGTTCTTTGAGCCAGAAAGAGACAGACTCAAATCTCTCTTCATTCCCTTCCAGCTGTTATATAGAGTTAACAAGATCCCCTCCCTGTCATATTAAAGTGGTTTCAAGATCTGTGGAGGCAGAAATAGAAATGTATGAGGAATGGTCCCACCTGCTGGGTTCTTGTCTGGCAGGTTAAAATGTTTGCCAGTTGTACGGTGTAAATACCTATAAAGAGACTACACTTGGGGTGACCAAAATCCAAAACAAGTCATTACAAGTCTTACAATCCCTGGTGAACAAAATACTGTTAGTCTAGTCATATCTGTTTCACCTAACTATCAGCCTGATGATGAGAAAATTATGGAGAAATTGCATGCTACTTTACTACTTGAAAAAAGGGTGACTATTCTGGGGATGTCTGCTTTACAGTTTATGGCTGCTTTGCTTTGGAGGCACTGCTTGAGGAATACCTAAGAGTGAAATTCAGATGATTACATGCAGAAATGTGCAACATATAGCGAATCGTCTAGGAAAAATAAGTGCTTCTAAGGAGCAGTTCGAAGCACTATCTTGAGTTATATGTCTAAATCAGGATGGTTGTACTGTACTCTAAACCTCTGTTTCTCACTCATCAACTATAAAAGGAAATAGGTGTAAATACCTAAACTGTAGCATGCTTAAAGTAATAGGAGAATCCAGGTCATCATATTTACCTAAATAGGTACTAGTCTATCATATCACTGTGCAATCAATTACTTACTCACTAACTGTAATTACCATATACTATCCACATTGCATCACTGGTCACTTGAAATTCAAGTCTGTTCATTGAGGGGATGAAATGTATATTTCTAATTAGAAAAAAAAAAGATATAAATAGTAAAAAATGTTAAAAATATTCAATGGAAAATCATGTCTGCTAGAAGTCACAAAATCTCTGGGATTTGCAAAGATATTTGCTAAGTGCTGTTAATCATATACTCAAGTAAGGGATAATGTGCACTGAAAGTAAAAGCAAAGAAAATGTTATACCTCTCTCTTCCTATTCCAATATAAGTTTTTGATATTACAAAATATATTTGTTGACTTTGATATAAACTTTGAAACACCTAAATAGCTTCAACTTCAACAACAGATTGGTGAGAAGCATGAAAGAAGTGTCTTTTTTTTTTTCTTGTTTATCTACATTTGCATCCAGCATCAACAGAAAGCAACCTTATCTAATGGGAAACAAGCAACTAAAAAGGACAGTTAAAGCTATGCCTAGGAGAACAGAGTCTCCTCTTTTTGCTATAGTTTAAATATTTTCCTCAATATACTGCAAAGAAAATATAGTTCCTGGATTTGTACATATAGATTGAAGCAGTTTGAATTTGACATAGCTCAGGAGAATATCTAAAGGTGAATGTCAGCAATGCTTAAATGCTCCTTGCTTCCAGGGCTTGTAAGCTGTTAGCTTTGGATACCAAAGAGACCAATGGCTGCTTTAAAAGTGAGAGCTTGCTTGTAACTTCAATGGGGCTTTAATCAGCAGAGTTTGCTACAATGCAAGGATGCTGCTGCTAATCTGAACCTAGTTACTGGAGAGCACTGGGATACAAGGCAATGGGTTGCTTAGGCTCCGCATTAGGCACCTGTTTAAATCTTGCCACAGCTCTTATTCCTCCACATTCTTATTTTTAGTGTCCTGTGAAAATTAGAACTTGAAGTTCTCAGGACAATGAAGGGTAATGGATTGAAGGTGATGACCAGCATGGGTCTCGAGCCATCAGAGTACCAGGAAACGCAAAAGTGAACATCCAGATCTGAGAATTGAGATGAACTGTCAGGTCCCCTAGTATATACAAAGACTATAAATGTCTCTGTGGTGCATTGTTAACCTGAGCTTAATCTTAAGTATGGTTTGTGTCCCATGTCACTCACAGGTCAAAAAACAGGCATCCCTAAATCTAGACTGTAGATCTTTCCAGACAGGTTTGCAAAGGCTCAGTGTTATAGACTGACTTAGACCTTTTCAATACTTATTTGATGCTGCTGTAGAAGGCAGCAGAAGAGAAGGTTCTACCGCTGGATCATGCCTGTGTGATCATAACCCATGAACCTGCAAATCCAGGGCCTACAGGCACTCAGTGAGGGTGCTGCTGCTTATACACAAGACTCATAAGCAAGGCTCAGTAGGGTGCCCAAGTTAAAAATGATGGCTTATTTAGGCAAGTGGCATCCACACAGTATAGTTGCAATAAACATTTGTATATCCATTCTTTCAACTTTCCATTGAAATATCCCAATGTATCACTTCATAGATCAGATGTTGGAATATATAATATTTTATAAAATATACCTTCATCTCCTTGTAATAAAATTAATTAATATAATCACCACTGCACTTTTAAAAACACAGTAGCTGTGAAAATAAAAGCACATCTTTGAAACTCTCCAGTACAATTACCTTTGCACAATAGTCTTTTAAGGGAAGTACAGTAATTATGAAACAGAAATATGTGCCCATTATTCTAATCCATTTACCTTTCAACAGCTGGAACAATGATTCTTTCTGTCACTGATTTCTAGATTTTAACTTGATTTTATTTATTTATTTATTTATTTATTTATTTATTTATTTATTTTCAGTAAAAGCCACAAAACTTCCTTAATCACAATTGCTTTTGGCTTTGGGATGGGTGATAACCAAAAATTATAAGAGAAGTTTTTGAAAGTTTTACAGGATATGTAACTGGGGTGGCTGGGTCATTGGTTAAATAGTGAGATATGCATTCTGCTTCTAAACTAGCAAAATGCCTGTAACCTATGTAAATGTTACAAAAAATTGCCTGCATCAGACTAAGTTTTCCTAATAAGAATAGATAACCTTTTTGCATTTTGAATACTTTTTTTAATGTTATATACTTACTGCAGGAGGAACTTAAATAAAGTGGCTTTATAAATGCACATGTGTTTAAATAAAACCCTACTATAAAAAGTCACATCATTACTCTGGCAGAAAAATAATTCGGATCTATAATACTGCAATAACATTATTCAGAGAAAGCAAACAAATGTATACATGTTTATACAACAAATGTAACACAATATATTATACTTCAATATATAGGTATGTACTATAATGCTTTCTATACAATATCACTTTCAGAATTGTGAATCTCAAAACTGTGGAAAATTAAAAACTTAAAATAATGTCACTTCTACTGAACTCTTGATAGAAAGCAGAAGGCATTGATTTATTGATTTATTTATTTTACCTTCTAATATCTCCCAGTGCATTCTGTGAAATGAGTGATATTTTGGAAGAGCGACATTTGTTAACTTAAACACAATTCTTTTTCTATCATTTTTTTGCTTCAGCCATAGCTAGAAGGCCATTGGCCAAATAAATAGTATGGAAGACCTCTATGCTATTACAGTTTCAGTAACTCTGCTTCACACTGTGTAGGAGAAAATTTTTGTTATCTCAGAACTTGGAAATGGAATTATTCATTGCATTATGTTGAATTGTAGCTTAAAATCTGTGAACTGAAGGAGCAACTCTTTTTACTTGGAGAAATGTGTACCATTGTGAATCAGGCATACCTTTATCATAAATATAAATATTTATCTTTAGATGCAGAATCAAAACTTTTCGTAGTATCTTGGACCACCTGCCTCTTAGTATGCTGCTGCCACAGAGTTTATTTCTTGAATTGGCCTCTCTCTTTATATATTCATTGTTTTAGTTCATGAGACTTTTCTGAAAATGCAAAATAAACACCTTTGATCAAGGGTTTATTTAAACAAAGCAATCATCTTTCTTCACTAAAAAACTATCCTTAACATAGAAACTAGAGAGTAAAGGATAATTTTCCACATTACCCAAAAGTTTAATCAAGTGTAAAAATGACATGCCTTGCAAGTGAAAGTGGATTATTTCTTTTGCAGTATGTGCCAATTGAACTGTGCAGTAGACAAAAGAAAACATCACTAATTATAGCAGTGATTATAAAGTTGTATAGAATTATCTGGTAGATGATGACATTAGTTTAGGTCCAAGACTAATGGATTGATAGTTTTGTTTTATTTTAAGGAAACACTGGAGAGAATATCTTCTTTTAATTCAGCACTTTGGAGGTGAAAAGGACAGTGTGGCTCAGGACTGAGTGTCTCTGCTTGAAGCAAATGTGCTACCAAAGGGCTCAAAGTATAGGGTTTTTGTTGTCTTGTGCAGGTTGTCAGTACAAAAGGAGAATTTTAACCCAAATATTGTTTATTAGAGAGCCACAGTCTAGAAACACTACTAAATGACATAGCTGGTTGCTGTTATGAGAAACTTTTTTTGTACCACAGTGCCACTGGAGAGCTACAATTCACAAACATCTCCAGTATCACACATTTTGTGTTCATTTGTTGTTAGTTATTTCTTATTAAATAAGTAATTGCCAAAAGGTGCAGTGGTTTGGCATTCAAAACACATTCCAGAATATCCTTGCAGGACATACTGCCTATATTTTATTCATCCTTTACTTAAAAAAATTGTCGTCCTATGTTTTCCAGATTTTTTAGCAGACTTCTATATGTAATTTCTTCTCTAATCCAGACAGGTCTACTGCTTTTATTGCCAGTTACAATTTACAGCAACAGGTCTAAAATATTTTTCTACTTGAACTCAGTGGACCATATTATGTCCTGAATAAATTCTTCTGACCCTAATAATGTTCCTTCTGTAACCCAGTGGGAGACTTGAGAATCTGCAGAGTTATATGCGACTTGGTATGACTTATAGTGACATCTTTATTGTAATGATATTTTGGCTTCTTTGTCAAGAAACACAGTTTTCTTCATTGATTTCACGTCCTCCATTCAAATTTGTTTCTCTTCTGTCTTCCTTCTGGTTATTTGCATGTGGTTCAGCCAGTTGAAAATTCTACTTGATTTGTTTTATATAATGGCTTACTGTTAGATTCATTCAAAAATTCTGAAGAACTTTAGTTAGCTTTTGGTTTTCTATAATGATATGCCCACACAAGACAAATCCTTGTATTAAAAGAATCCATACATTAGCAAACATTTGAGAAAGAAGGCAAGCTGGTACATAGGCAAAAGTTTCACTATTTGAAAAAGTATGTTTTTCTAAGTTCCAGGCATTTCGAAGAGAGTGAATAGCATAGAAATATTCACTTCAAAATAATAATTCAGACAGTTGCTCATTATTAACCTCTAAGTGTTTAACCCCTGTCATTTCAGGTCTTGAATTGACCATGAACAATTCACTGTAAACCATGCTGACTTCCAGTTCTAGTGTTCTGCAAACAATCAATCTTGTGATCAGGATTATGCTACTTAGGATCTAGAAGGTATTCAGGGGCTTTGTATACATAGTATTTCAAATACATATGGCAGTTTATCAGCAGGCATACTGTGCTTAGTAATATTAAGAGGATTGTCATTATATTGTATATGGATTTTGGGCATTACTCGTCTAAAATGACAAGCTCTTCTAGCTCTCTGTTGTGTGCTCAGTTTCCATCTGTGAGCAGAGCATAATGTACTACACACAGTTCAGTGGTCTGTTTTTGCAAATAATTATGTAAGTATGTATAGAGCTTTACTAAGAAAAAGACTCTAATGAAGTTACTCACGTGTAAGTGTTTGTAAGAATAATTTATGAGAGACTAAAGCAGTGCAGAAATGGGCTGTTTCTATAATGAAAACAAAACTAAAAGCAACTATAAACTGGCCTTACCATTGTGGATTCAACTGTGTGAAAATTCCTTCTGGGGAAGACTGCTTCTTAGGATTTGATATGTGCTATCTGCTCTACTGAGACATCTAGTAAGCGTTATTTTGCTTCTTTGTGCTAGCTGACAAATCTAACTGCTACTGGTTCTTTTTCTATTACGTTGTGTTAGCTATATTTCCATGCAGTTTTCACAGGTACCAGAAGTGATGTTGTATACCTGTGTGACATTTATACCATACTAGAAAACAAGCGCTCACTGGAGGCAGGAGGAGATGTGTTGTAACTTTGTCATACATTTCCCCCTTTTCTCCATTCTTGCTTTCTTAAAAAAAAAAAAAAAAATTAAAATTCAGATGTAAGTCCTTTCAACCAAAAATATAACCTTTAGAAGTCATTCATTATTCCTGAGCAAAGTAGAAAAGTGTGAATATGATAAAAGCTATTCAAAATGAAAGATAAAAAAGTATTCAGTTTGAAGTTATAGAGTAGATTGTCTCTTTTGCATAGAGAATGTAGTTTCCTCATACATTGTATATTTGAGATGTATAACCATAATGATATATTTACTTTTCATATGTGGTCTTGTATTGTAATAGCTTTCTTTTCTGTAGAAATGAATTAGCATCTAGGTCAAGCAGTTGTATATTTTAAATGCTGCTTCTTTCTCAAAATATATCTGTGAAAGAATAGATTTGAAAAATGAATTGAGGATCATGGCAGATCATAGTAAATTTATATCAAGGTATATCAATAATCTAAGAGAGTAGTAGATGGACTATATGAGTTTACAAAGCCTAAGAATGTTTATAATACTCTGTGTGTCTTGCATAGGGCTTTATACTGGATCTGTTTTAACTTTTCATTTGAGAATGCCTCATTTTCTACATGATATTCCTCATCATACCATACAAAATTTGACAGATCTCAAACTTCAAGAAAGCGTACATGCTTGAAAAAGACATTTAAAACTTCTAAGTTTACTCAGGTACCTACTTCATTTCAAAGATGCTTTCTGATAATATCTTTTAGAACCTACTTCGAGAACTGGCCTGTGCAGGGAAAAAAAAGAAAAAGAACGCACTGAAGATACTGCTTTTCTACTATCAAAGATATCTTTCACCAAATTACTTCCTAAGAAAAGTATTCATCTTTTGAAATGAGGTGTGGATGCAGTACTCCTGGACTATCTAAAGGAATTTTTGTTAGCACATGTATTTCCTGTTCTTTCATAACTTATTTGGTGTCTGTCTAGCTACTTTACTGATCCAAGTACCCCTTAACTGTCAGATGCTGACATCCGTGAGAATGGTACACTCAATCTATAGCCCTCTTATCTTTCAGTATGTGCCCATGTTCCACCTTTCTTCACAGTCCTTAGCTTAACCACAAAGTACAGGCCACAGAACCAAGTGAAGATGTCTGAAACAATCTTTTAAGGACAAGAGTTTCCACAGATTGTGAGTACTTGCTTATTTCTGTTATCTGTATCTGTATTAATTAACTGAACAGGGCCAATATGCCGGTTGAACTCCACCTCACTGAAAGTCAGACAGTTAAATCTGAATCATTCAGTGTGCAAATTGTAACTGCTTAACTTTTTATACATTGAGATTATACTTACATTTAGTTTTAAGTAGCTTCCATTGGGGTTTCTTAAAGGCATGTTCCCCTTTTTCCTTTGTTTATGGCTGAATGTAACAGTAGTCTGGTAGTTAACATATAATGTAGTATAATGCAAAAATTTTAAATATCTATGACACAGTTGTTAATTGCAGCCAAGTAGGAATATGTAATTTAATCATAGAGATGTCCTGTATGTAGTCCTGGGACAATGCAAGAGTGGAGACAGTTTTTCCTGTGAGAAATAAGGATGACTGCTGTCAGATGGCAGTGTGTCTATTAGTTCTGGTTTTGCCATATCCTGGGGCTCAGCTGTTTCACCTGACTCCAGCTGTTTACCACAGCATGTGGAGCATCATGTTCTTGTTTCAATAGATTCATACTTTGACCTCTGAATGCATTTCTGCCTCAGGTGTTCTTTCTTGCATTATTCTGGATTCTTTATCATGTCTGCCAGTCTCAGAGGACTGTCTGCAGACCATGGCTTTGTCTGGTCTGTGTAGCTCTCTTTGCCAGACAAATTCTAATCACTGGTAAAGAGTTAAATCTGACTCTTATACTAATTTCTCCTCTAGGCTGTATTGTTCCAGATTCCAATCATGACCTGATATTATCAAGGATTCAGTTTGTTCCTGGATTGCTGTATTAGCTCTTCACACATAAGCACTTCTATGTTTTTAGGTTTTTTGTGCTCTCTGTTTAGAAATGTGTTGCTGATGTGTTTCATTTTTATGTAATGAGCAACACTTCTCAAATCTCTGTATTAGATCTCTGCAGTTAGTCTACTCTGCCTGAGCTTCATCAAGCTGAATTAACTGCAAAATACTACAAACATTAAGTGATTCAAGACCAGCTGTTAGCAGCAAGTTTCCTCTGTCTTCTTTTCTGATGGTAACCATGGCTTGCAGGAACAAAATGAATTATTAACTTTTAAACCTTACAGTTTTCATCTCCCTTTTCAGGAATGTCAGTTTTAACCCAGCTTTTAACTGCTCTACCAGACACCAAGTGATCTTACAGAGATCTGTTCTTTCTATGCCCCATGTAAATTGATCTTCTTACCACTAGTGTCTTATCGTTCCAGGGTCCTGGTCCCCTACCAACCCAAACATGAAACTTTATGCAACTCCAGTGTTTCACAAACACAACCCCTTTTTTTTTCAGAAACCTCAAATTTATTCTGTATTAAAGATGGATGGGGAAAGAGGTGGATGTACTAGGATGATTCAATGGCTCCCAGCTCCATGCATTCTAAGGCCAGGGTTATATTGGCACCATTAGTCTAGGACATTGCCAATACCCAAGGTCTGGATGTGACCCTCTGTGAAACATAACAGTGACCACTTTCAACTGTTTTTGATTATGTCATGACTTTGAATGTCAGAAATTCTGTATACAAAATGCAAGAATGACATTTCACTTACAATACCATACCTGTGATAAACCTACAACTGCTATACTCCCCTCAGTTTCCTGCATTTTCTATAATTCCCTCCTTTTAGATGGAATTTACCTTTCATCAGACTTTTTTCTCTGGGGATGCTTTTCTGACTAATTTGGGCAAGGTCATGCTGCTGCAAACCTTCAAGAATCCTTTTAACAGTTGGCAGTGATTTGCTTTGTTCTTTTTTATCCCACGAAGTAAATACTTGTTTCATTTGAGTTCCTCCTTTCTTAGAATAATGAGAGATTCATATATCTTTCATTTGATAATTTTATAATTCTGCTTTATGTAACTCTTTTCTTTCTCTGGACATGAGTCTTTCCTAGGATAAAGCATAATATTATTTGACCCAAGTTTTATTTTTCTTCGTTCTCAAAGCATCCCACACTGTCAATGAACTGCAGATGGAAGAGGTCATCCTTTCAAAGTTTAGTTTGTATTCTGTGTGTTATGAAGCTGTCTTCCACAGAATGAAGTTCTTTTTCCCTCCTCTATTTCACGTCACCTAAGTAATTAAACTTATCCATTACTCTAACATTCAAAAGTCTCAAGAGTTCTTCTGGTAATGGCGTGTACTTGTCAAACTCTACTTTCAGTGGCAGGTAGCTGTTGCTGTTCCAGGATTAGATGATCTTGTAGAAGTTTTTTCCCTCAATTAGTTTGGAATTTAAAAGTTTCAGAAGTTTTGGGTAATAGGTTTTTAGATGGCAAAGATTATAACTAATCTGCTGGGATACATGGGATAGGGAGTAGGGTAAAAGCTGATGAATTTCTTACACTGACTCCATGCTAATGTCCATAAGATGCCAACTTCTACTGGCACAACCATATTTTTCACTGAAAATTTCATAAAAAGAAAATTAAAAACAGATTTTCCTTTTCATTAGGAAGTTGTTTCCTATGGGAAAAAAACCCCAAACTATAAAGAAAAACCTTGAATGTCTCAATTGAGAAAAACTGAATGTATTTTGTCTACATTTTGCATGCATATTATTGTCACTCTTCATTGTAATGTATGGTTGTAGTCTCTGATTGCTCAGGGATCCCTAAGAATAAACCAGTCTTGCAGAACACTTACTTAATTGAGCTATGGAGGTAAGAGAGATAGGAAAATGCCTCATCTGTGCATAGGTACTACTGCTAACATCTTATAAAAGAACCACTTCACACATGATGCTGTATCTAGAACAGTAGAAAAATCTTGCTTTTTTTTTTTTTTTAATGGCTCTGGAATGAAATTTTTTTAGATGGGTTAAAAGTGACCAAGGGGTAAATAACTGACCAAGATTTGGCCACTTGTAGGCTTGCACACTACTGTTGAGTCTCAAGTTTTATTGTGGAACATTTTGAATTGAGGTTTTGGATGTAGATTCCTAAAATGTTTCTGAACATTAATATCAACACCAACATCATAAATGAGGAGAGCGCAGAAGATTTTAAAAATCACTTGCAAGAACTTCAAATATTAAATAATCTTATTCTGACATTTTTCCTGTTGTGAGGCTTTCCATTATGTTGAACTTGATAATATTATTTTAGGTTGACACAACATCATGTAGGTTTAAAGATCAGAAAACCTACTTGATATAGCTGTGTTACTGAAGTGATGATTATTTAATAGTAAGATAAACAGTAGATTAAACAAGATTTCTACTCACTGAGCTAACAAAATCAGCACAGCCTGTGTTACTGTAGTAGGATGACATGAAAATAATTACATCTAACATTTGATAACTTGGGACATTTGCAGCTATGTGTCATTCATATAGTAATAGTAACTTGAGTGATGTATAAATAAGCAGCTAGTAAAAATGCATGAAAGCTACATGAAAATGTGTGGTTAAGTAATTGGAAGCCATTATTTTGATTTAAGCTGCTGCAGAAATGACCATACTTTGTGAGGCTTGTCACTACCATAGTTATATTTACTATGCATCACACAATTTACTTAATCTTAAATGAAGCTTTTGGTTAAAAGTTGTTGAGTGTGTTGGGATGTTTTATCATAGAGGAGGTAGTATTCAAAGCAGTCAACATACTTAATGGCTGAGCAGCCTATCTGAAACAGTAAAGAGAAGGTTTAGGTCCCAGAATTAAGAGCCAACAGACAGACTGGCTGAAATAGCCAGCCACTTCCTATGAATATTAGACTGGTAGATTTGTAACAAGCTTTGCAATCCAGTAACTGTGAATGTGAGATTCACCTGTAACCTCTGTTTCTGTACTAGATACCCTAACTACACTGTTTCTGTGGTGTAAAGAAAGATTCAATTTATCTCATTCTAATGTAGAGGTTTAAATTAGTTGTGATGAACTGCCTCCTAAGAACATTATTTTTCATCATGGCCTAAGGAAGAGTATAGATAGGTAAGTCAGTGTCTTGTGCAGGGAGAAACCATTCTGTCTCACTAGTGATTAATAAAGAGGGACAAAAAGATATTTGTCATCATTTGCCAGAAGATGGAATTTATTTCAGAGACAACCAAAGACAGTAGTCGTTCCCACTCCTGTAAGCTAGTGCAGGGCCAGAGCTGACTTCCTTCATCAAAGAAGCCAGTTGATACGCCATGAAGGAGGGCAGAAGGAAGGAAGAATTGGTCCTGTGATTAAATCACTGAGAATATCCTCAGTAAATACTGGTCTGGTTCCAAAATATGCCCTGTATAAAAGTCTTAGGTGTCTTTAAACTGTGTTGCCAGACAGTTTCCCACATGTAGACTTCTACTTTCCTTTTCATAAGTTTTCCTTGTCTTCTCTCTTGTGACTTTTAACTTGTTGAGGATGGGAGGGTTCCTTTCAAGGGTGTGTGTTCAGACAGAACTTTGGACTACAGAGCCTTGAGCTCCATGTGTAATGCAAACATATATTAATAACTAACAGTATGCAAATTCCTCTTGTGAACAGGGAAGGAAGTAAAGGAAGTAAAGGCTACACTGTGGGTCTGTGCATACACTGCATAACTGAGACCTCAACTGATAAAAATAAGAACAGATAAGTAATGCTGGGTTTTGTAGCTCATCATGCAATTTTCAACTGATAAAGTTAGGGAGAAGCTTCAATCTAGATCTGAAAAGTTTTGCAGTGTTGAGGTGCACTGTGAAAAAAAACTAGAGAGCTGTGCAATTGAATTATTAGGTAATACTGCTGAAGGAAGAGTACATTTGAGAATGTTAGTAAAAGGCCATTTGCAATGTTCAGAATGCTGATCTTCGTACTCCATGGAAGCATACCATATTTTACATTGCAAGGGACCTTTGTAGATCCTCTAGTCCAACTTCATCCTCAAAGGGGTGTTCGTTTTGTAATTAGAGCAGGTTGCTTAGGATCTGGAACTCAAGACGGACATTTACCAGCATTCCTGGACAACTGTTTTCATTCCCGTGCTTAAGCATTCTCAGAATAAAATTTGTTTTCATTGTATTTAGTGAGAACTACTTTGCTTCAACCTGTGATCATGGCCTCTTTTTTCTTCATGATGCATTTCTGCAAGGGGTCTGCTGCAGTTGCTTCGGAAGCTCACCATTAGATGGTTGAGGAGAGCAATTAGATCTTCCCTAAGCCTTTTCTTTTTGGTCTAGGCACATTCAGGTTTCTCAGTCTTTGCTGACACATCATGTGCTCCAGTCCCTTACTCATCTCAGTGCTGCTCAGTGTTGCTCAACACTAGATAAAGCCAGATGTTAACTACAAGTACTAACTAGATGTCAATAATTCCTTCCTTTGACCTTTCAACAATTCAACTCACTATTAGATGACATTTCATCAATGCAAGGATGGTCTTCAGCACTTGTTTAATGCTAAACAGTAATTTTGATTTATTTAAATTATGACTAAGCATAAATAGTCACGATATTGAAGAATGGAACAAGTTAAAGAAGCATGTGCACAAAAAATGTCCTTTTCCCAAGGTTTCAGAAAAAGCCCCACCAAAATCCTGGGGTCTGAGGCCATTAAAAATAACCAGTCAGACATTACCTTAGATCTTCCTTCTCCGTTTCCTTTAGTGGTGTGTAGATCATGCACTCTAAAATACACATTCATTCTTCAAAGAATTTCTGTTTATGTTTGATTTATCACTTTTTTTTCATATTTTACATTAATATGTAACTTACCTTACATAGTTCTGTACTTTTAGCTAGCACTATTTCTTATAAAAATATATATAAAAGTGAGAATTATTATATGTGGCAAAACAGTATTTAGAAAAATGCAATGAAGATTTTAATATCCAGTGAGAATATCATACTGTGGAGGATTTCTCAAGACATCCCTTGATGATAAAAGTGATCAGCTAGAGGGATTCTTACAGAAGATATCTCTGATCACTGCCTCTTTCTCTGGGATCTTTTGTGTGTGTCCTCTGCTTAGTTATGTTTTACCCAGTTCCTCTTGTTGCAGTGATTTCTACTTTTTCTGTTGGAACTTTATAAGATACAGATGCATAAAGGGCTCACAGAGAAGGAAAGGCATGGCTGGTAAAGGATTAAAGCCAACTGTCCTAGTTACAGGGCCTGGGATTAGTTTATCACTATGTGGATATAACAAAAACTATTCTACACCCTCTGTGCCATTTCTGATGAACTGTTAATAACAGATCATTTGCAGCAGCTGATCAGGGCACACCTGACACCTCAGGCAACAAGCTGGGTGTTAAAGAACCCTGTGAGACAGGAGAGTGTTTCTGTCTTCACACCAGTGACTCAGCCATTATAACTCCCCTCTGGGGAGGCATTAGCACCTTCACACCCAGCCAGAGGGGTAATGTCTGCTAATGGGCCATCAAAGATTCCAAAAATATCTCATCAGTCACAGAGTTAAATCACCCATTGTGAAACTCCTTGCCCTGGGGGAGGTACTAGGCATTCCCACCTGAAATTGAGCACATATAATCTTGGGCTTTTGAGACTTCTGGTACCATTCATCAGATCCAGAGAAGGACCAGAACCTCAACAGGACTGCCACTCTTGTGATCATCATCCTTACCAACAGATTTTCCTTTCCTTTTATGTTGCACTCAAGGGGACCACGTGGCACTCAACACAGGGGCTAACAAACACCGTTCTGTTTGTGCCCCAGAGTGCTGGGTTATACATCTGCTTTTTGTGGATTAAACCCAATTTTTTTCTCATTATCATTGTATTTATTGTAATCTTTTTAGTAAATTGTAACTCTGACTTGTAACCTCTCTTGGGATGTGTCCATTCCTCCCACCAGTTTACCTTTAAACCACCACACCAACATAAAGCAATAAAAATAGGGCCAAGGAAGCACTGCTTCATAGACCCAGGCCAAGGTTGTGTTTTTCAGCCTGTATGTTTGAATTCAAAAGGACTTACAAAGAAGATATAATTGTAGTGACATGTGACCATTTTCAGGTGATCAGCAGAAATGGAAATGCTATGATAAAAGTTTCAGATTTTTAGTTCAAAAGAATAGTTTGTTTTATAATCCTGGGCAACGTGGTCCTTTTAACTAGGTTTTTGGGGAAATAAATCCTTGGTTATTTTCAAAGAAGTTTGAGATTTTTTTTTTTTGCCAAATATGGATTAAAGAAGCACAAAGTTGAACACTTTAATATTACCCACATACACACCATTTACATTTCTTATTTGTTACAAAAAAAGAACTAAGTACACATTATGTGGTTAAGGGAATTACAATAACATGCAAAATTACCATGGGATTAATAGATTTATGCATAACGAATACACATCACAGAGAACATTAGTCAATAAAATGTGATTACATTTCACGTAACTAAGAAACAGGGTCACAGACAGGATTAGAAGATCTTTGAGATCAAGAAAAAGCTCTTAATCCAACAAATGGCTCAGAGTTAAAGTGACAATTGAGTGTTGAGGAAAACCCAAAGGGCCAAGTTCATCCCAGGCGTGACTCAGTGGAAATCAGCATAACTGCTCCTGGAATGACTGTCATCTAAAATATCCTGTAAAATATCCATAGTACATGTAATTGTAAAAAGACATTTTATAAAGTAGGTCTCTTTGGGTCCACCACCTATATTCAGATACTTTTTCTTTCTGCTGCACACAGCTGATCACAGAAAAAAAATTGTCAAAATTAAAAAAAAAAAATATATCCTTTGCCAAATGAGATCAGAGCAGGGAATCAGTGAAGTAACACAATAAACTTAGCCTGGTATGCTCTATAAATTAGGCTATTAATGTAAATGGTACTTCATTAATTACTCCATTTTCATCACGACATCTCTATTTGTCTGGGCAGTGTGAGGCTGGATTTTTCATGATATTCAGTAGACTTCACCTGATATAATGACTTGTGTGAATAGAATATACAGAATATGAATAAAATTGTCTTTTAAATTCTGGGTTATCCACCTAAGAATGGTGTCAATTAGCAGATCCTCTACATACCTGGAGACCTGTGGGTAAAGAAGCATAATGCAGCCATATGTTACAGAAAACAGAAATATTATTACTATGTAATGGTGCACAGTTGAGCAGATTGCATTAGAATTCTGATCCCTCAAATGCTATAACAGAAGAAGTTGTGGAAGTAAAATATATATTTGGGAAACTAGGGTTTTTTTGGCCAATGTTGTTAATAAAATCATAATCTTCTGTCTGCTAGACAGTAGACATCAGCACTACAATTATGACAAAAGTGTAGTGGATATCTTCTTTTCTTTAGCCTTCCAATGAAAAATACCATTTTAGAACATTCTTGGAAATCTCACCTGTAAGAATTTTAGTAATAACATTGAGCAACCTGAGCGCTTCTCACAAGTAAGATCAATAGATACAATATTCTTTTCCACTTAAAACATCATCCTCCTGAACTAGGTTCATGCTCCTAAACTGGATTATGCAAGTACTGTGGTGGATATTGTTACCATATTTAATACACTGTAAATAAATGAGCCTATCCATTTATGGGTGTGTACCTTTCTCCAAGGTAACCAACACTGCAGAATGCCGTAATGAAAAGATTCAACATCTTTGATAACTTTTAACATATTTCAGGCATCAGTGGAGTTTTCTTCTTCCCTTTATTGGGATAAATTTTGCCCTTTGCATGCACAGGTGTTGAATGTTTTCTTGGACTTTCTTGGACCCCAGATAGTCTTAGATCCCAATTGTATTTTGCTCCCATGCCTCAAACTCACACAAAATTAGCATCTATGACTATAATTTCATCAGCCTTTAAATGCCCAAGGCTGTGAAGTGTAATTAAACCCTTGATACATTTTTAAATTAAAAGAATGAAAAATAGAAAAAAGTAAGAACATTAGGGCAAGTCAAACAATATTACTTGACCTGCCAGATTCCTGTATTACAGATTTTAACCAAAGATTTACAATCGAAACACTAGGTAAGTTACACACCATTTCTTTATGAAATAAATGAAACCTTGGAGATTTACAAACATTTTTGTAGGTACCTGCAATTTCTCTGAATAATTACTAAGATCCTACAAATCACAGTGAGCAAAACATATTAGTTCTTTAAATCATGTTCTGTCATTGTCCCTGATCTACCTTTTCTATTCCATGTAGTGATAGATGTAGGCAATGTAAAATGGACTACGTAGTCTTTAAGTAATAATAATGTGAAACAGATGGTTATATGTTTGTGGAGGTTTTTGTGCAGTTTTGAGAAGAAAATTTTAGTCCTGAAATCACATTTCAATTCACTCATCTTTGTTAATGTAATGAAATATTTGAGGTTTGTGTTTTCTATTATTTTCCTTAGGAATTTTGTACAGGAAGCTATTCAGAAGTCAGCAGAAGACAAAGTAGGTTGTTCTATGAGGAAATGAGTTCACTGGAAAAAGGATATGTTCTGGGACAATATCTTGTCTGTTGTCTGTCATTCCCTTTCTTACGGTCTTCTCTAAGCATTAAACAGGGGTTTGACATGCAACAGACCTATCTCAGTGACAGAATGCTGAGAAAGATGAATTTTTGGCCTGACCTAAACTGACTGCTTTTATTTTCCTTAAATTTTGGAGTGCCATAGATTTTGAATATGGCCAATATAATTTTTTGTCCACTATAATGCTTTTCCCTTTTTGACAGCTGAGTTGACAAAGTAGTAGATTGTAACACAGCACAGCAAAATGGTGGCTCCTGAGCAGACCTTTCCAATATAGAAGGACAGTGTGTGGGTAAAGTGCCACAGAAACCCTTGTTCAATTGTGAAACTAAATCTTTAATCTGGTCTTCTTAGCAAGCTTTCTCAATACTTTTAAGAATCTTACCATTGAAGATGCCATGTCATCTCACACGTTCTGCTGCCAAGATCTAATCTATGTGTCAGCATTATTGAAACCCTGTTATTGTCTGGGAAGGCCAGTGTGCCATGTTGTACAAATTAATGGATAAATACAGCCTCTCTCTCTCTCCTGAAGCAAGAGCAAATTTTTTTTTTTTTCTTCTACAATGTTTGCTGCAGCACTCCACTTTCTGACATTGCTTTAGAAGGAACTTGTTTTGTGTGTACTGGGCTTGAAGTAGTTCTTGCTGCATGGCAGAAATATTTCCTTCTGTGTTAGGTCTAGGTGCAAAATTTCATCCCTTTTTTTTGATCTCTTCAATCACTTGAGATTGGTGAATTCTTTGAAATATTTTGAGGGATTCATATCTTAGACAGGATGAATTGTTTCCTGGAGGTGTTAGTTTCTTCACCGATTGATAAGGAGTGCAAAGTACGCTCTGCACCTACTGCACACAAAAAAGTTAGGTTTTCTAGCTGGAAATTAAAAATACGTTTCTTCCTCAGGTCTAGAGGGAAATGCCTATTGCCTTCTGGATAATGGGCTCTTCATATGTAATAACTTGTTAATGAATAAGTATTAAAAAAATTCTACAGCATTGGCCAAGGCCATGTTGGATGAAGCTCTGAGCAACCTGGTCTAGTGGAAGACGTTCCTGCCCTTGGTAGGGGTCTTAGAATGAGAGAATCTTTAAAGTTCCCCCTAGCCCAAACCATTCCATGATTCTATGACTCTGTGATCAAAATAACAATGCTTCTTTGATTCAGTTCAAAACACTTGTACAAGCATAGCTTTCTCCTTGCCTGGGTGAACTTCAATGCTGTTGAAGTCTTCATTTAAATCTATTTTATTTGAACTCTATACTACTTAAAATATATGTACCTTACTGCTGAATCAACTGCATTTTCCTGAAAAGTAGGATATCCTGGGGCAGCTGTGGCAAGCATAAAAGGTATATATTTCAAACAAAAAAAGAAGGAACATATATTTCTGGTACACTTAAGCCAAATCACTGGAATACTTAGGTGAAATAGAACTTTGATTATGTGTGTATGTGTATCTTCTGGTTTTATGTGATTCACTTGTTATTTTCTGATGTGAAGAAAATATCCCTCTGTCTATCTAATTTTCCCAAATTGCATAAGCACTGACTTTCTTGAAATCTGGAATTCAATGGAGTCTTACTTAAATATAAATATTCCTTTTTTATAAAGGCTCCAATTCAGACAGAAGATAGCAGATCTCCCTTTTCAGTCTTTCAGTATGGGGAATTTTTACAGAAACAAATCAGATTTCTTGGCTGTGTTTCTTTTTTACAAAGTGCTGTATACATTGACATTTAAGAATTTTGGTGTACTTTATATCTGACTATCATACATCACATCATAATATTAAAGGCCTTTATGTCCCACAGAATCCTGGGTGAGACTTAAGTTGTGCACTCTACTGGCTGTTGTATAGTGCTTTAAAACATGTGTCCTCTGAAAACTACCTTTCTGATTTCCTCATTACCTTGCTACCCATAATTCTGGTAATGATGAACTTTTTTGACTTTAGAGCAGGAATCCTTATCAAAATACAATTTAACCATTCTATTACATTTTTATGTTCTGCAACCAAAAGTAAGGAGTGATCTAATATGCTTTGAGGGTGAGCTCTATATTCTATAGATTAGATTTCTTTTGGCAGATATGTTCTAAAGCCCTGTTTAAAAATGTTAAAAAAATAACCAACAATAAAGAACTTTAAAAAAAAGATATGGAAATAAAAAAAAATGCTTTGAAACCAGAAGTACTGAATATATAAGACAGATGAAATCTTTGAAGATAAGGTGAAAGAAAATATGATTGACACTGATGAAGCAGAATAATGCCAAGTGTATGTAATTTCTGAGCCAAATGTACTATATGAGGTGGAAATTGAACTTTCAAGACTCATGTTAACATTTTACTCTTATGCTTTATTAAGGTAAGTGAGAAAACAAACAAAAAAAGCAAAAACTGTATAGTGATAAGTATTTTAAATGTGGTCTTGTGTCAACACGGCTGAATTATATCATTTAGGTAAAGTAATTATCGGATTACATAATGATTATTTTCTAAAGGCTGGAAAATAAAAAGGTAGATACCTTTTGTGGGTTAAAGCCTTAAAAGTTTTTGTAGTATATTCTTAGTCTCCATTTTGTTTGTAACTTTTATGGAGATCTACATTTTGCATTTGTAGAGATATTTTATGAATTCACACAATGCAAATCCTTCTCATTATGCACTGCAAACAGAAAAAAAAAATTCTCCAGAGATCCGTCCTTGATCTTACTTCAAAATGATAAGTCTGTTTTTATGTCATTGTCCTTTCTTACAATGGTAACAAATTTCCCTTCAGCCCATATAGTATAACCTCTTCACAGAATCTCTACAGCTATTTCTGGTAAAGACTGTTGTGAGTGCTTGAGATATAAACTATCATAAAATAAAGATTTGACTATTTTTATTTACATTCTGTCCAGCACATAATAAAACAAAGGCACAGTGATGTTTATTATAAGTAGCAAACCCCAAGTATGTAAGGTATGTAGATAAATGGTCAGTAAATAATATTGTCAGACAAGTACAATTCTCACTGGCTTTTGTAAATTTATACAAAAGTATATGATCAGATCAACTTAATTTATGCATATGTATAGTTATTTAAACGCTGCATAAATGTTTCCCTATGTTCACAACTCATACAATTAAATAAGAGAGAACAAGTCCAGTGTTCAGACTTAAGTGCTTTGACTCTTCTGAGTCTGAACATTTGAAATACTCACTTAACCTCAATGGCATATGTTTGTTGATTGATAAATGTTCTGTTAAAAAATCCATAAAGTGTTCAACATATACCTGTAATCAGTTATTACAAATCAGAGATATATCTGAAAATAAAAGTAGCAATATTAGTCATATGCTTAGCAAAGTGTAAATTACAACATTACCTAAAGAGCTAAATCTTTTTCTGAGAAAGAAAAAATCAAGTAGCTGACTCATGCTGTTAAAAAAGCTTCTAAGCTACTTCAGGTATTTGACCCATGTCACACAAAGTAGAACAGACAGATTACTGAAGAAGAAATTGCTATCTCTTGAGAATCTGGAATTTCTTCTTTACTTTTTTTTTTTCCCCCTGGAATAATCTAAATTTGATGGTCATCCAACAATATTACAAGATATGTTTGTCTAATTGTTTTTTGGAAAAATGATGAAATTTGGTCCATTGAGGTGAGATATGGAAACCTTTGAATTCTTCCTGTTTTTTCCCATTTGGCAAGCTGAGAAAAAATGTCTACACTTGAACATTTTAGGCTACTGGTCAGCAAGATTACTGTATTCTAAATCACAGAATATTCTCAGTTGAATGAGACAACAAGGATCATTGAATCTGATTCTTAAGTGATTGGCCTGTATGGTGATCAAACCCACAACCTTGTGATATTAGCACCATGTTCTAACCAACTGAGATAATCTCAAGGTCATATGTATGTACTGCTACTGAAAATAGTATAATTATTGTCAAACACTCAAAAATGTATATGAATCTCTTTTAGTGTAAATTCTGAAGAAAAAAATTAGAATATTACAACTTCATAAATATATATGTACATATGGCTTTCTTTTTGTTTGGTTGGTTGGTTGCTTTATTTTTGGTTGTATTTAATGTGATTACATGATCAATATTTGCAAAATGATACAACTATGCTACTGATATAAGAGGATCTATAAGTCAGAGACTTATTAGAGATATGTGGTTTGTTAATTTAAAGAGTTAGAATTTTGCTCGGGAGGGAAGATTTTTTTTTTCCACTTAGAAAAGCATGTAATGAAAAAAACTATAGCCAGTATCTCCCCTATTCTGTTCCCTTGTTCTCCTCAGCCCTGTTATGCCCCAAAAAAGAAGTGAAAAGAAAACAATTCCCTGAAGATAGTCAGATATATAGACTGCTTTGCTGCTTCTGGAATATGGCTCCACTACCAAATGTCTTCAGAAGACACTGCTTTGAAACCAGACACCACTTTCTTCAGCCTAAATTCTGTCATTGGTAACTTTCTGGAGATATTTGATTGCTTGATTGTTTATTTTTGCCTAAACAAAATGTAAACCTTCACTGGCTGAAATCTAAGTGCCTCATTACCCAATATCTTACCAACTATCTTGCAAGTACCATAGGTATCATCCTGGAGAATGGAAAATATTAAAATTTTTCTATTATTCTTTAAATAAAAGAATAAGGTATTTTAAGAACATGAGCAATACAATATTAAGAAATATCCCTATATTCCTCAAATTATTTAAATATATTTCCTTCAATTATTTAAATTTATTTAAGTATTCCTTGTTGAATGCCTCACCTTTTGGCCTGTAGGATATTTAAAGCAAGGCTATTCCAGGTCAGTTCCTCACTTAAAATCATTTCATGCTCTTTAAAATACAAAGTGAGAGAACAATTCTTTAGGCAAGTGGCTAAGATGTTCACTTAAATTCTTGCCCCTTCTCTCATAACTTTACTTATCAGAATTGATGTGTCAAGAAGACACACTGAAAGCTTCTTTTCAGCTTTGCAAATATTCCATAGCTTGCTGGCTCTGACTCTGATTTTAGAGGTGACTGCCAGGTATTCAAGTGCTCCTTAAGAAAACTGGACACCAAGTCTTGGTATTCTATGTAAGTCTGTAGCATGAAAGCTAAGGAACCAAAGACAGCTTAGTGAAAGCTTTTTTCTCAATTTTTCTGTTACAGAACATTATCTATTCTCTTTGAAAAGATGAATGAACTTGTGTAAAAATATTATCTCATCATATAATTATGAACTGCGTCATGAAGTATAGAGTGAAGGGAGATGAATGAAGATTCCAGCACTTCATAACTTCTGAATGTCTCACTCTGCTACTTGACCAGTGTGTTTCATTAGTAGTTTTTATGTTTGTAACATTACAGACATAGGTGGTGATAATTGGTTGCTGGGTCACATCCTGCTTCTCCAGGGACAGTATTAGACACACAGCATGTTAGGGAAGTACAGGATGTCAGGAATTCCCCACATTTGATGTAAATCGTATCACTGAACTGAAGAAGTTCAGAGAGCTTTAAACTGTGACTCTGATGGGGAAATTCCCAAGCATTACCTCCTCTTGATCACTTCCATGGTATTTTTAATCACTAATAAACCAAAGCTAGTAAAGGACACTTATTTTTCTAGTTCCTTATGGAAAAAGGGTCTCTTGCTCTCTCTTTCAATAGATATAAAGCAGTTGACCATTATGGTTTGCAAAAAAATATTGTTGTTTGTTTTTGTATATTTAACTGAATTCTACTATATTGTTATTTTACTATTAGTTTTTCCTTACTTTTATTTTATTTTAGATTTTCACCACCGAGCCTGTGATGAGAGGTAAAGGTAAAACTGCTACTGTAGATTGATAAATGTGAATCCAGAAATAATTTTATAAATCAGATTAATAATATGGACAGAAGACAAGAACAATCATAAAGGCTTGAGATTTATGTTTAAAGGCCTGTGACATTCCATCACTATATAAAAGTGCAGATTATTCTTTTTATTTTATTTTATTCATAAAACAACAGCGATATAATAAATTATGTTTAACAAGTATTTAATTAACTTCTCTAAAAAGCTACAAGTCGCATTTTGTTAAAAATTCTTTCATATTCTTAAATGCAATTATCTAAAAACTATCAATCACTTTTATTAGTTAATACTTGAAACTGCATGCATATCCAATATAATTATTAATGCCAATCCATTTACTGGTTCATTTGAGTCTGGCTATGCACAATTATGTGTGACATTTTGAAAGGAAGCACCATTTTCATTATGATACAATAATATCTTTTTTTCTGAAGATCAACAAAAGATTTATTAATTTTAATTCTGTTGCTTATCTGTCTACTGTACAACTTATAAGAGAATCAGTGTGATAAGAGAAAATATAGCTATTGCAATCTATATAATTTCCACTCATAAATTGTTTTTCCTTTTATACTATCAATACAGTACAAAATTAGGACAAAATAAAACCACTTAAGGAAAGATATGAAAGAGAACCACTTCTCAGAGGTGAAAAAGTTGATTTCCTGAGGCCTACAGCGAGTAGACTAGGTTTTGTACTGCATCTGCTGATCAAAGAACAATGTTAGATATTCTTTTTCAAAAACTAATGTTTCAGAACAGAAGTTCATGGGGGAAAAAAAATGTTACACAACTGTTTAGGACTTGGAAGAAGGTTTGGCAAGTCAGTTGCTTAACCAGTAGAAGAAATTTTTCCCTGTTTAATGTCAGACTTGGTTTAGACATTGAAAAGGTCACTTAGGCCAGATTTCAAAAAACCGTTAATTAAATTCCTAGTGTGTTTTAGAAGTCCTCATTTGACTTAGTTCTATTAAGAGATATAGACAACAAGTTAGTCCATATAAAAATTCCGATTTATGGTCTGTCTAGTGCTTGAGAGGTGTATGTGAATTTGAAGGTACTTTGTCCTCTAACCTCCCTTAAGTGCCTAGATATTTTCACACATGAAGAAAGAAATGGTTTGACCTTCAGAGGGCTGAAAACTGTACATGTTGGGATCTAAAAATTCATCATTCCTTTATGTCAACTGCAAATGGAGGAGGATATTGTAGATGTTGCTAGATGCGTCCAACATGTATTATTATCCAAAATGTAGAAAAGAAGACATTATAGTCTGTGTCCTGCTCCAATAATTATTTACACCATGTGGTATAAAAAGAGTCCGGCTTATAGTGTTCTCTCTTTGTCACTTAGTCACAATATATTGCACAATGTTACGTCTCCTTTATTAATGTGAGTGAACAGGACTGGAAAAGGAATGGGAATCCAAGAAAGGATCAAGCAGACATGAGCATGAGGGGTGGATTTTTATGGAGAATACTGTGAGTTAGAACTTCTATTAATCCTACTCTCCTTATGGTCAATAGAGAGAAAGATGGTTTCTTCTTTTTAATTGCACTTTCAGAATAGGTCCCACAACCTTTGGAGGTTGCTTTTATTATTTTTCATAGAATCAGAGAATGGTTTGGGTTGGAAAGGACCCTTAAGATCAGGTAATACGAACCACCCTACTGTGGGAAGAGAGGCCACTGACTATATCAGGTTACCCAGGTATCCATGCAACCTGGCCTTGTACACTACCAGTAATGGGGCATTCACAGCTTCTCTGGGCAACCTGCTCCAGTGCCTCACCACTCTCACAGGTAAAGAATTTCTTCCTACCATCTAATCCAAATTTCTAATCTTTTAGTTTAAAGCCATTATGCCTTGTACTATAACTATCTGCCCACTCTTCATCATTTTTATAAGCAACCTTTAGGTGTTGAAAGTCTGCCCAAGGTCTCCTCAAAATCTTCTCTCTAGACTGAACAACATCAGCACTCTCAGCTCCACTTCACAGATGTGCTCCAGATACCTGATCCTGTTCATGGCCCTCCTCTGTACCCAAGCCAACAAGTCCACATCTTTTTTGTGCTGAGAACCCCAGAGCTGGATGCAATAGTCCAGGCAGGGTTTCACAAGGGCAGAACCACCTCTCTTGACCTGCTGGCCATGCTCTTTTTGATGCAGGCTGGATGTTTGCCTAGAAGCCCAACCTTCTGGGCTGTGAGTGTACATTGTTGGCTCACATCTGGCTTTTCATCCACCAGAAACCCCAAGTCCTTCTCTGTAGGATGACTGTCAGTGAGTTCTTTCTTCTCCCAGTCTTTACTCATGCCCCAGCCTAGGTGCAGTACTGCTATGGCTGAGAAAAAATCTGAGAGCAGGATTTTGCGGTGCTGTATTTACACCATACAGATAGTGGTTGGAGCTATGAGGCCAACCAGGAGCCTTGGCAAAACATTCACATGGGATGAGACTGTTTTCCAGCCCAAACTTTCACTACTCCCTTGCACACAAGGCCTGTTTGACCTGCTCAAGACTGTGATATATGTCTTCTTGTTTTCTTCTAATCTTCTTTGATTATCCAGGCATTCCAGGTATCTGGAGCACAGCACTCTGCAACTCCCATTCAGTACTTTGACTTGTTAAACTTTATGAGGTTCCAGTGGGCCCACTTTTTAAGTTTGTCCAGGTCTCTCTGGATGGCATCCCGTCCTTCTGTTGTGTCAACTGCTCAGTTTTGTGTCATCTGTAAATCTGCTGAGGGTACACTTGATTCCACTGTCTGTGTCATGGATGAAGAGCACCAGTCACCAGAGAGAGGTCTGAGAGACACCATTCATCATTGCCTCTATAAAACCATTGACCACAGCTCTCTGGCTGTGTCCCTCCAAACAGTTTCTTATCCACCAAATAGCCCACTGATCAAAACCATGACTCTCCAATTTAAAGATAAGGGTGCTGGGTGTAAGGATGTCAAAGGTCTTACAGAAGTCTACGTAGATGACATCATTTGGTCTTCCATTGTTGAGTACTGCGGTTGCTCAGTCATAGAAGCCACTGGACTGGTCAATCACAATCTGTTCTTGGTGAAGCCATGCCGGCTGTTGTGTATCACTTCCTTGTCTTGCATGTGCCTTAACGTTGCTTTCACAAGGATCTGCTCTATGATCTTCATAGGCACAGAGGCAAGGCTCACTGGTCTGTAGTTTCCTTTGTCCCCTTTTTAAAAACAGGAGTGGTGTTTCCAGACAATGGTGGCTTTGCCTGACTGGCATGACTTTTCAAATTTGATGGAGAGTTGCTTAGCAGCAACATCAGCCAGATCCCTCGGGACCGTGGGATGCATCTCATCAGGCCCCATAGACTTGTGACTGTTCAGTTTCACTCTCTTCTCTGACCTTTCTTCTCTGACCTATGTACTTAGAGAATCCCTTCTTGTTATTCTTCATATTTTTTATTTATTTTTAGTTGTATTTGTAGAAATGAAATTTTAATATAACCTTGCTATGGTTATCAAGATTTGGGGAATAAATAACTTGCCTATGAATTTCACTTTTTTTCTAAGTGCCATCCCCATTAATCTTCCTTTCTTTATAAAATATCTGCATGATTTTTTCCAAAAGCAGTATGTCCCAGTGTATCAAATTCAAACACTATTTGTTTATTTCAAATTACTATCATATAACACCTTCTCTGCTTTTCAAAGTAACTGTTGACTGTGTTCAGTTACATAACCCACTGGTAACAATAATTGAGAAAAAAAGTTTTGTGTAGGTTCTTTTTTGTTTCAGATTTTAACTTTTTTTTTTTTATAATATACTCTGCTGTTAAGAATTTTAAGAAGTTATACAAATTTTCAGTAAATGTATTATGAAGAGAAACATCAAAGGGTTGTAAGCTCCAAAATGTCAGTTCAGAGACTTGGACAGATGAGTTCTATTTTGTGTTGTTAACTGCAAGTACAGTAGTAAATCTTACCTTGCCCATGAATAGTCATTATGCTTTTTGACAAAAAAAAAGAAAAATATTATATCATTATAAATCGGTAAAACACTCTGTGTATTTAGATAGAATGTTGCAGAAATGTTAACTAAGTGATTCTATTGTTGCAAATCTGTAAAAAGGATAAATAAGTACCATCACTATTTCAGGAAAGGAAAGATACACAGAAAAAAAGAAAAAATTGCTCAAACATTTGTTACAAAAGCCAGAGAAGAAAATTTTAAAAGTGATCTTAAGGACATGTCTGTTAATTCTGGACTTAAACCCCATGAAACAGAAATATAGAGGAATTCAATGTGTTTAACAGCAACTAGAGATTTTCCCACGTCTTGTCTCTCTTCTTGCACAAGTCATGCATTAGCCTTTGGAATAAAGGTTTGTTCTGACTTATTTTGAGGGCAAACAAGTGTTGTACCCTTCATGTCCATAAGGACTACATTGCTCTTGTTTTGCCTTGGGGTTGAGTGCTTGCCTTCCTCTTGTGTTTTAATGTTTCATTGTGAATTTATTGCTTCTATGCTATACCAGATGGACGGCTCTGCAGATGGAACTTCACATTTTAAATTATAGAAGTAGCATAGGTAGAGAATGAGCAACAGCTGACAAGCTTCCCTCATGTATCCTTTCATTCATGCTGGTACAAAAAGACCTTTTAGAAAGGTGGTAGCTCTATATTCATATTCCTTCCAGTTTTGGCTTTTGTAGTAAATGTCCCAAAATGGCAAGATATGAGCTTGTTCAGGGAATATCAGTCCTGCTGGGACTTGTTTGAGAAATGTAACTGGAGGAATAAACTGAAAGTAATTCTAATAGTTCTGTAGCTGTTCTTCTTCTAGGATTTAAACTGTGGTTTAGGTTTTTTCCTTTTTTTTTCTTTTTTTTTTTATTTTTTTTTCAACACTCATGTCCCATTTGCATTTGACATGCACTTGGAGTCTTACTAATAGTAGTAGGGCATGATGATTACTTAAATCTATCATTATATGACAAATTTTTGAGCTGATAACTGCTCCATTCTGTACCGTGTTGCAAATTTGCACATTGCAAATATTATGTAATAATGTCACTGAGTGCTTATTAGAGGCTAATGAGTTTTTTAACACAACCCTCTTGAATTTTTTGGCTTTGCAATGAAATATTCAGGTTCCTATTATCAAGCACCTCATCATCCAATCCTCATTTTCCCAAGATCTAAATATTACTAAACATCTTCCTTAATTTTAACTGAACAGTTATTGCCTTGCAAGGGATCCTGACCAGGTTACACTCTTACTTAATGAGGAAATTATTCCAAAGCTGTTAACAATTGAACAGGGCTTCCCTTGGGAGAAGACATAAATTCTTTTCTTAAGAAGAGATTGAGCAACCAGATGGACACCTTGAAGGCATATACAGCTTCAAGGTGGAGGCTTCAAGCGCCTCAGCTTGCCAGCAGCAGTGGTGCTTATTTACCATTAAAGGATTTTCTATGTTAGCTTGCTTAATTTTTTATTTTTGGAATCATCAAATAGCAGGATAAAAACATGTTAATTAAGGTGAATTGTGTTAAATTTTTCAGAGCATATATGCATGAATATTTAACTGAAAGGAAATCAGTCAAATTTGTCCTGGGAAAAGTCAGAACAAATTCAAAGCTGTGGGTTTCTTTTTGCCTGGTTCTATAGCATTTGTTTTAAATAAAATCCCAAAACCTCATTATGTTCCAGCACTGGTTGTGTATATAAAACACATTTTTTTCACTGCCATTAAACTGCTGGATTAACTCCAAAACATGTATTTTTAATGTTAAAATTTCTTAATATTAGAGAGCATGGTATCTGTGACTAATGAAGACATTAGGTTTCTAATCAGAATAACCCTCTTCTAAGAAAATTTTATTTTTTAATATTTGACTGTCAACATTATCTAAGAATGATTCAGCTTTGATATTGCTGCATCAGTCATGTAAAATTCTGTCCTATTTTAGAGTCAGTACCCAGGAAACTAATATTCACAGTGCTTTAATATGTTGATATTTTAATTATAACTCTGAGAACATTTACCACTTTTGTATGTGCATGTGCCTTAGGACAGTGCTGCATATCCTGAAAAAAATACAATTCATAACTTTGTTGCCTAAGATTGAGGAAAAACTTTAAGGCAATATTATTTGGGTGAGGTAGAGAATAGTTCTTTACTGAAAAGCTGTTCAGGTTCACAAAGTATATAGACGCCCGTGCCCAGTATATGGGTGCTTACTAATTTTATAACACTACTTATAACTAAAGGTTACATCTAACCCAAGAATCATCCACCCTTGTGCCACCTTGGTGCCACCTCCAGGACCTACCTCAGGTTTGCCTCTTGGCACACCTCCCTAGAGTTGAGTCGGGGGTCTCAAGGCCCCTTATTTCTTCACCGTCATCATCTTCACGTCACATTCACTTCTTGAAGCTTCTCCAAGGTCCCTGGGTCTTCTATCTTGTTTTGACTACAGTATGTATTGTTATTCTAGTCCTGGTACATGAGTCCCAAGCAAGATGTTCTAGTCACTATCTTACCCTTAAGACAGAAATTCAGGAATGCAGCACAGAGGTAGAAACTGCTAGTTACTACATCAAATAGGAGAAGCTATACAGCTATATAAAAATTTACAAATATACCAATATATAATATATATACATATATATATATATATACAAATATATAAAGTCCTAAGGCAGCAACTTTAGCTGTTTTAACTGTTTCTTGAATATCTTGAATTTTAGAAGATTTGTTTGTGACTGGTTCTGAGACTACAGAGGTCTTTTAATAATCTACAGGAAACAAATGAGATGTGGTTGCTAACTTTAAAGAAGAATAGTAAACCCTTCAGAAGAATCTGCTTGAGTTAATCTGTTTATACAGATGGCTGTAGCAAGATAGAAAACTTCACAGAGTCATAGAAATATAACATTTTTCAGGTTTGAAAGGACGTTTAAGATCATCGAGTCCAACTGTTTATCTAACATTGCCAAGTCCACCACTAAACCATATCCTTAAGCACCACATCCACATGCCTTTTAAATGCCTCTGGGGATGGCCTTATAATTTGATTAATGAGAAGTGCCTGAACTAAGGTGTAAACAAGACCATAATCCAAAGTCAAAAATACAGATTTCATTTAACAATAAATGTGAGGTAAAGAGATAGAAAAAAATAGGAAGCGAGAGTGAGGGGAAAGAGAGAGAGAGAGAGAGAGAGAAAGAGAGAGGGAGAGAGAAAAAGAAGGGATCAAGCAAGACACAGTCACTGTGGCTCCACCATGGATCCTGCTGGTCATTCTTCACCCTGGGCTTCTTGGTGACAGGGGGTTCTGAGGTAATTTAAAATTTGTCATTATTTATATGTCTTAACAACCAAAGAAATTAATGTTCACTGGCTACAAGTTATATAGCTTTCTTATTAATTACCTTCTATTGGCAAAATTATTCCCTCTCTTCTTATGTTAGTTAGTCTACATACCCAATTGGGTTTCTGGGGTGAGCGGGCCATGAGTTCTTCCTGCTGGAGTCACCTTTTACACAGACAGAGCTGAATTCAGCATAGCTGTTGAGTTGGTTTTATTAGTTTCTTCTTTATCTTGGGAGTTCTGCCAAATGTCCTTGTGGCCTGCAAAATTCTGCATTCTTTGTATCCTTCTTCCCAAGTTTCTTTGACCTCCCCCTAGGTACGATATAGCAAGGCCTAAAACCTGCACAGCAGTGCCACCTCTATACAGTCCAAGTTTCAGGTACCCACAGAAGCATATTCAGGGGGCTTCAGTGGTTGCAGATGTCGTCTGTCCCCTAACTTGAAGTGGTCTTTTTTTGGCCAGTGATACACATACAAGCAGTTACTTCTTTCCACACAGCGTGTCATAATGGGGAGTTTTGTCCAGATGTGCTCACCAGATCTTGCCTCTGCCAGGCTTGGAATTAGAACCTTCCTGTCACAAATTCTTTCCTTCTGTGGCCTTAACAGTGTTTGAGATAGACAACAGTGCACTTGAACTCCTTACACATGGTGACTAAATAATTTCCCTGGGCTGCCTGTTCCAATGCTTGATAACCCCTCAAGAAAGAATTTTTACCACATATCCAATGTAAACTTCCTCTGGCACAAAATGAGGGTGTTTCCTTTTGTCCTATTTTGTTCCTTTTTGTTACTTGGGAGAAAGGACCAAACACAACCTCCTTTCCGATAGCTGTAGGGGTCAATAAAGTGTCCTTTCAGCCTCTTTTTCTGCATGCTAAAGAACCCCAGTTTCCTCAGCTGCTCCTCATAATACTTGTGCATTAAATCCTTCACCAGCTTCATAGGAGTCTTTTGGATTCAACCAGAACTTTGACCCTTTCTCTTCAGTGATTTCATGGTCTACATTTCGGTTATCACTGCAAGAAGAAGGCCTAAGAATATCACTACAAAATGAGTTGTAAGGTTCTTAGATCTAAGAAGCTCATCATGTAGAGTGGTAAAGGTGAGGCAATGTCTACAGGTAGTCCCAGACAAAGTAATGGCCTGGTGTGTCACATGTGTGCTGATAGCACACTGGAACATTCGTTCCAGTCTTTGCAGTCTGGGGAAGCTGTTTGATGACTTGTGTAATTTTTTTGTGCTATTCAAGCACGTGTCATCAAAATTTCTTGAATTTAGAAAAGAAAAAATGGAGTTGCTATTGATGGGCTTTTCAACACAGATATCTCAGGTATAATCCACACTCATATCTGCAACTGGCACTCTTTTAACTTCCTCAGAGAACGACTATGACCTTGGTGTTATTGAACTTCCATTAAAAGTCCTGATCATACAGCATTAACTATGTTTTTGCTGTCTCAGTTGTTAAAGAATTCAGGATTAAATTGGGACTGTTTTCTTTCTGATCAGGTCTACTGAGAAATTAGGAATTTCAAATTGTAACCTGCTTCCATGTTCCTTTCCTGCTTGACGTGGGTGTTATCTAGGTGTACCTGTCTAACAGTCTACCCATCCAACCTATTTCTCAATTTAGAGAGAAGGATGCTGTGAGGGACCACATCAAAGGCTTTACAGAAATTCAGACAAATGACACCTGTAGCCCTTCCCTGTCCACTGATGTAGTCACTCCACTATAGAAGGCCACTGGGTTGGTCAGGCAGAACTTGCCCTTGCTGAAGCCATAAATAGTAAAAGATCACTGATAATCATAACAAAAAGAAGATCAGGTTAGTTGCATACTTTTTGCAGACCGTAAATATTGAGATATAGTTTTGGTTGATGTTTGAAGTTGTGGTGGTTTGAGACTGGATAAATGCCTGGTGTCCAGCAAAACTACTTCAAGGTCTTTCTTCCCCCTGCTTTTCGCCTTCCAGAAGGAAGGAAAAGAAAACCCAGCTAGGAATTTACAACTAGAGATAACAACCAAAAGAGGAGCTTTGGTTAATAACATGGGCAAAGCAGAACTTAGAATAATGCTTAAATTTATTGCTAACAAACTAAAAACTAAGAAATAAAAACACGTTAGAAAAACCTTCCCACCACCACCCCTTGGTCTGTCCATGCTCTCCTTCTTACCCTGACAGTGTAGGGGACAGCAAATGGAAGGTTTACAGTCAGTTGTTGTTGGGTCAGCCATTCGCAGATGTAAGTCCACGATTTAAGCAGCAGTTCTTTCAAATGTGCTGTCTCAGGGGGCTTTCCTGTGGGCTGCAAAGCTTGCTTCACCATAGTCATCACCACTGTCACAGGGGAATCATAACTCTGAGTCTTTTCCCTGCATTCCATAGGGTTCCCTCCACGAGAGAGATTCTCTGCTCTCTCATGGGTCATTCCATGGGGTGCAGTCTCTTATGAAAAGCTGGCTGTACCTGCTTAGCATGGGCTCCCTCTGTGGGTCTCAGCCTCAAATCATTGCAGGACTCTGCTCCACCTTGGGACCATCCACAAAGCAACAGCCTCTTTCATGCATCCCTCTTCTCTGGCAGGGAGGGTCTTGCACCCCGATGGATCCTATGGGCTTCAAGGGGACAGCTCATAATCACCATGGTCATCATCAACATACTCAGGGAATAATAGCTTTAAGTCCTTTCCCTGATTCATGGGGTCCCTCCCCACCATCTTCTTCTCCACTGACCTTGATGTGTGTGTTGTGATGTTGTTAATCCATGGCTGCCCATTTTTAATTGAGCAACAACTTCTTTAATATGTTTTCATGCAGGGGCATAACTTAATGGTTCAAAAGCAGGAAGTTTTTCTCGGAGCTGACCCTCATTGGCTCTGCTCTATAGGATGGAGGGAAACTTCCAGAGGCTTCCAACAGAAGCCACTCTTCCTCTTATAAAAAATCCTAATCAGAGAAACCCACAACACAAGTCTTGAAACATATTATTATATATTACTGCCAGTTGGTTTTATATACATTTTAAAGTGTAAATGAAAACAAATTGTTTTCTTTGGTGTAATAGTATATATATGAGGGCAACATACAAACATGTTATTTTGAATTTAGGGATTTTATCTTTTTCTTTTCATATTTGGATGCCCAGAGGGATGCAGAATTATACAACACTGAGCTGTAAACAGCCATAGACAAAAATGTTTATCTAATCATGCTGTGTCTGTAATAGACTTTTATCAGTTGTATTATATCACATCCACTTTATTTTATATACATATTTTTAAAAAAGCTATTTTGTAATAAAACTTTGCTAAATCTTTTCAATGTTTCTGAATCCATCATGGTTAAGTCTTTGACTTGTTTTGTCAGAAATCAGGATTTACTACTAAGGGACATGCTAATACCAATTTCTTAATTTCTTCCATTGACATGACTAACAAGGCAAGTGTAAGGAGAGCAAAACAGTTAGTCTGAGGACCTGATACCTATTCAATATACATTTCATAAGGTTTTAAACTCAGACTGGCCTGATGCATGAATATTTGAAGGCTCATTTGCACCTAGAGTCCATTGAAAGCCTCAGTTTAGTTTCAATGTAAGAGACCTGGTTTGTGTGCACTGAGAATGCTCCATGCTGTGATACAAAGTTTGATTAGTGAGACCAATGGGGAGATTTGTTCAAAAATTGCTCTCGATTCAACTTGAAACAACAATACAGGAGCATGAACGTTTACTGTAGGCTTCATTATGTAATAAATCTAGGTAGACACCTCAAATGAATCCAGTGTATAAAGTATTCACAACTCCCGAAGGATAAAATTTGCCCAGCATATCATCTTTAGTTCAGAATTATTATTATAGCCACAAAATGCTATGAGATAAATAAAAACTGTGCAATCAATCAAAAGTAAGAGTGTAAAGCAAATCAAGCCAAGTTATAAAAGAGAAGACAAAAATTCTCATACTACTGAAAATATCCAGTTTGTATTTGTCTCAGCTGATATATAGACTCCAAGTCACTGGGCTATGAAGATATATTCTAATAATCTGTCAGTCACCTGCACATAACAAGACTAAAGTGATGCCCGTAATTATGAGTCTGATAACTCTCAGCTCTTACAATATTGATATCTAGGGACAGGAACCTGAAAGGTTCATCCTCCTTAGTTATGCCCAAGGTGATAACAAAGATTTTGATAATATAGGTAGCTGTTAAGGCCTTTACTGGAATTTTCAGTCTCTTTCTCTTATATCTTTGTCTCCAACAAAGTTTTTTCTTAAAACCACACAAGTAGAGGCTCTCTCATACACTCATGTCAGACAACATTCATATGGGTCTTTCTCTTTCATTGCAGAGATGTGAACTTTGCCTTGGTTGCTCTTACACTAGTAATGAATAAGTTATGGTCTTTTATATGAAGGTGGTCTAATACTCAAAGCATTTTGTTGTGCTGTTATAAGACTGGATTTGTATCTCACTGGATTAATTACTGGGTCTAATCAACTAACTCTGTGTGTATGTGTGATGATCCTGGTTGGAGTCCACACGGTGAGGCCTGCAGGCTCACAGAAGGCACATGGCCTGCAGAAGCCAAGTGGCAGAGTCTGGCAATCAAAATGTCTGCCTGGTGTCCCGCCCACATCACTCCCTCTGGAGCCTCTGATTGGCTTCTGCACCCACCCCTCTGGCCTGGAGCACATTGACTGGTCAGTGAGCCAGATGTCCCGGCTGGGAGGAGTCACCACAGTAACCAAACCACATAAATACAGGAGCACAGAGCTTTTCCTCCTTCTTCTACAGACCAGCTGTCACCATACAAAGGACCCTTGTGATAACTACTGTTCTTTTATTCTAACCTTTTTCTTTCCTCCTTCTCACTTCTTCTCTCTCTTTTTACTCCTCTTTCTCAATCTCTCTTTCTTTCTTTCTTTCTTTCTTTCTTTCTTTCTTTCTTTCTTTCTTTCTTTCTTTCTTTCTTTCTNTCTTCTCTTCTCTTCTCTTCCTTCTCTCTTTTTTCCTTAATCTTTTTTGGGTAACTTAAAAACGTTGGGTTGCATTTCATTAAGTTGTGTGGTATTGGCTTTTGCTGGGTACTTTGTGGAATCTTCTTCTTGGTTGAATGCTACCACAGTGAACCTTTTGCCAAAATGCTTATTTTCTTATAAATTAAAAGAAGTGTCTTGGAAAAAAAGAGTGTGGCTTTTTCTCTTTATGCAAATTCAAGGTATTAAAGAACTAAAAGGCTCTGCAAATGTTTGATGGGCAAACTTTTGGAGTCCTAAATATAAGTAATAATGCCAGTAAATCTTTATGCCTTGGACCAAGGGTATTACAACTGTTATACTTAGCATACAAAATGAAAAGTGAAACATTAGATGTTAAAAAAACCAGAAAGCATGCCAACTGCATAATGTAAAAATTAAAAGTACAGGACTGAGTAGCAACAATTATCTGTAAAAAGTATAGGTAGCATACTCAATAATAAAAGAAAAAAATGGACAAAATTGGTAAAAAATTGTAAAAAGTGAAAGTTGGTAAAAACATTAGAAAAAAACTTATTAAAAAAATGGATTATCCGTGCCCAAGTGCCAGACATTTTTTAATTGGCATAGATACAGTCACTGTGCCTTGACAATTTGGTGATTGTAAGCACTTATTTTCATCATCTTTCACTATAAGCCCTGTTTCTTAAATACCTACCATAAACCTTCAATGAAGAATAAATTAAGTTTCCCCAGGTATGAATAACCCTTGCCTCTAACTCTATATTTGCATTGAAATTAGGACCTGCCCTGTGCTTACAGAACTCTTGCTGCATGTTGGGTTTTAATGCTGGTGCTCAGCCTCACCAGTCATCCTCTGACTCCTCTGAATCGGATCGGGGAGAGATTTGGAAGGGCAACCATAGGAAAATTTGTGGATTGAGGTAAAGACAATTTAATAGGTAACACACCAATTGCACACACACAAGCAAAGCAAAGCAAGGAATTCATTTACTGCTTCCAACACAGGCAGGTGTTCAGCCTTCTACAGGAGAGCAGGGCTACATCACATGTAACAGTGACCTGGGAAGGCAAATGACATCACTCTGAACACCTTCTTTTTCCCATTCTTTCACTGGCTTATATTGATGAGCATGCTGCCATATGGTATGGAATATCCTTTAGGTGAGTCAAGGTCAGCTGTCCCACCTGTGTCCCCTCCCAGCTCCTTGTGCATCCCCATCCTTCCTGCTAGTGGAGTGGAGTGAGAAACAGAAAATGCCTTGACACTGTGTAAGCACTGCTAAGCAGTAAAGAAAAATCCCTGTGTTATTAACAGTGTTTTATTCACACATCCAAAACACAGCAGCTTACAAGCTACTATGAAGAATATTATCGCAGACAAAATCAGTACACCCAGAAATGTGAGATGTTAATTTTGAGTTTTGAGCAAAGTCTCGTTCTCTCTCTGTCTCAGCTAAGTCTCTGCCAGAAATTGTTGATAATGGTCCAAGACATTTGTGAAATACAGAGATGACTGTCACCTTTCTAAGTCTCTAGGCCATGTAGAAAATAGAAGGCTAGAAAAAATACAGCCTTCACCTGGATGGGGAGGGACTGAGGTCCTAAATCCTGCTTCTGGCAGAGTGTATGCATTTTGCATTAGATCATTGTAAGAACAAAGCAGAGCAGTTCTTGAAGAAGAGATCAGAAGCTCAGTTTCTCCCCTTCTTGCTGAGCTAGTTTCAAGCCTCTCTTGTGGATTTGGTTCCTGATCCTATGACTCTTGCATTAATGGGTGCCAATGGTTTTGTTTCAAGAAGAAAACTGGAGTAGTCATTGAAACTGAAAAGAAGAAGCTGTGTCCAAAGGATGAAAAAAGTCAGTCTAGATTTTGGCAATGAAGACTTAAGTACACAACAAGGCAGACCAAAAAAGATCTTGTGGAGCAATTTGCTAACAGCATTAAAATTAATAATATATTTCATTTTCTTAACATACCAGAAGCAGAAACCCTGCCAAAAAAATGTGTATAGCCAACATAAGATTGATGTGTAAAAGGAACAGTATCAGAAGATGATAAGGCCACTGCATAAAAGATAAAAGAATTCTCTGCATTATTATTAACAGTGATGGCCATTAAAGAAGTTTTTTTCTTTATGGGTGTCAAGTCTAAGGAACTGTCTCAAAAATGTCACTATAAAAGGTTTTATAACAAACCAATAGCTAAGTGTTATCAGGATGAAATTACTTTTGCCAAAGAATTTAAAAAAAAATCAAATATAATGGTGCTGATCTTGTTTGTAGTACACAGCTTACTGCTTAAATTTGCTTTAGTATCAGATGACTGAATTAATGTAGTGACTATTTGCTGGAGGACACCAAAAGTATCTGTGAAATTAAAGATTTTTACAACTGATTGCTATTTCTGGCAAATGTTAAAGATATACATTAAAAAATAATTCAGAGACACATCATGTACTAAAGGATGAGACTATGACTAAACAGGACATTTGTATAAAAAAGTCTGTGATTCACAAATGCAGTAGATGTATTATTTCTTTCGAAATGTCAGTAAACATGTACATGTTTTCTGCTTGAAACCCCCTACATGTATTTTCAAGAAGCTATCAACTAAATCCTTCACCATTCGTTCATAAAGAAACAAAATTGCCAATGAGTAAGAGGCAATTTCATGACCAAAAATAGGTTAAAGGGTGGAAATTAAAAAGTAGATTTAAATAGTTACTTGCTAAATAGGGAGGTAATACAGTTATCACACAAGTCCTGTTTCCTGAATTTGCTTAAATGCTTTTATATAGTTTGGGACAGTGGGTGAAGAGCAAGGTCCCAAAATCTGGTGCTGTTATATAGCTCTTCATCTTGAACAAAACTGAAATCGACTGAATCTGCAGTAATATTTCACAGTATAGAGCAGCCAATAAGAAGGCAGATGAAATTCAAGATTTAGAAATGCAAAATGATGCATATGAAGGGAAAAGTCAGCTCTGAGTGTACAAACAATAGATATTAAATCAGGTATAAATGCCTAGAAAAGTGCCTTTTTCAACAGATCATTATATATATCCAATTGTCAAGTGAAGAACAAAAAAAAATTGGAAATTTTGAAAAGAAGGTAAACAGTAAAATAGAAAATCAAATTATAACACTGATTAGTTCTACAATACACAACTGTCTTGAATGCTCTTGGTTACTTATTCTCAGCAAAGATGTCAAAAATGGCAGCTAAATGTGGTCCTAAATGTTCAGAGTACAAAATGATTGACTGAAGTGAGGAAATTATACAGATGCAGAAAATCAGGAAAATCATAAGTAAAAGGTTTTCATGCAATTTAAAATTAAACTATAGATTTCATTTTCACAGGTATTACAGAGTATGAGTTAGTTAAAAATTACTGGGGAAAAGTCTGCAGTAGCTATTAAAACCACAATGCAGATGTAATATTTTGCTTAGGAACCTCCTAAACATCAGACTACTAACATTTTGGACAATTTATAGGAGAGAAGTATGACGTTGTTCTTGCCCCATTTTCTTACAGTTTTCCAATAGATACTTTCCTGGCCACAGTCAGAGGTAGGACAGACTAGACGGACCATTATTATGACCCCGGGAAGACTGTTCTTTTGTTCTTATGGAGTCCATTTATATATAGATACTATTACTTTTTCTGCTCCATATCTAACTCCTTGAAAATCTATTCTGGTGGTATATCTTTTATTCTATGTATTTTCTCTTCTCCACAGACACCCCCTTGTTGTGGGGGAGAAGCTTGAGTGCCATTATGAGGTTGCGAGCTGTGCTGGTGGTGGTACATGCCTCCGGTAGGGTCTCCCATGCTAGTCAGCTTTCAACTGGAGGGTCAGACCAAATGTGTCCACGGGAAGGATGGGCTTGCTAGCCCC
>VWZF01005822.1:0-15012 GCA_013396755.1 Sclerurus mexicanus
ACCCAAACCTCCACACACAGGTAACACTTACTGATACAACTGCATTATGCATAGCCCCAACATGCAACCCATCTGCAAAGTGTCTATAATCCTGTACGAGACAGTGAGGTCTGATACATCTATGCAAGCTGCCTCCCTGCCCAGCATCCTCCTGTTCACTGCAGGAACCAGCACTATGTCAGAAAGTATTCACTAGTGAGAACTCTACACTTGAGACACAAAAGCAAATTTTCACATTATCCCATAATGATGCACCTATCAGCTCCACTATCATAGTCTGCTTCAAACAGATCAAGTTTAAAGTTTAAGCTAAAATAAATTAGCTGATACATATCCATCCTTGCTCCTCAGGCTATTGTTTTTACAGTAACAGGTTTTGTGTGGTTTTTTGCTAGTGAGGAGCTAAATTCAGCATTCTGTCATTCTCTACCTCTTCACCCCTGCCTTGTGCTTTAGATGATTTGGAGCTCACAGCATTACAATCACTGTAACTTTACTCAAGAGCAGCAATGACTTGGTTGCCAGCAAACTGCACTGCAAGGGATAAGAATTAAAGAAAGATGAATCCTAGATCAGATGTCAGGTTTATTTCTTTCAAAACAAGATAAAACTCCAAATCGCACAATATTATTGAACTGTTAGAGTCTCAGAGTTTTGGTCTGCTAAGGATAGAAAGCTCAGTTCAAATGATATGTTTAATTAATTTAATGACTTCAAAACACAAACACCCACTTTAAATAAAAAAATCAAAACACAGAGGCACATCACTGAGGTCCACGGAGAATTAAGCTGCTACTTCTCACACTACAAAGTACTCTTAGCTTGGCTGGGGGACAAAAGCAGCAGCTACCATCCCAAATCTGCTACAGTACCAGCTCCTGCAAATATATATTAAACAGCTGCATTACACCAGGCAGACAACTAGCTCTTACACTAAACATCCACTTAAAAAGAAGCAGATGACAGTACTGCTGCTGTAGTCATAAGGACAAGATATTCAACTGCTTTGGCCTTCAGTGGCTCCAAAGTATTACTGTTTGAATCACATCTCGGGTTGCCTTACCTTATGTTCCCAATGTGGATCTAAGGAAACAGCTACTAAAGAACACATCCCTTCACAGAGTCCTCATTTTCTGCAGATCACCAGAAAGTCACCTCCGTGCTATAACAACCATGCTCCATTGTCTTGGTTTAAAGACAAATATTAGGAGGTGGAAACTTCAAGACAATGAACTCCTCTATCCTTTTATAGGGGCAAAACACCCCTGAGGAGGTTATAAGTGAAAAAGTAACAGTTTACTAAAAGGAAATAGCAGTAACTAGAAAGATACAGAGAAAATGGTTTACCCACAAAGAGGGTAATCCACCCACATGGCCCCCTGGGAACAAAGGAGAAACAATGATGAAGGGATTTTTTTCCCTGCCAACCACCTCCTTCAGGTCTTAACTGCAGTGGTGGTACCAGTTCGAACAAATTCCCTGGCTTTAGAGTGGTGGCAAGGGCTCCGGCACAGGCAGCGTTTCCACATGGTGAGGGGGTAGTGGTTGCGGCGCAGGCAGTGTGGGTGGTAGAGGCACTTGGCAACAGCAGCAGTGATGGCAGCAGGCGAAGTGGATAGGCAGGGAGTGCCACCATCCTGTGGCAAGTGAAATGGAGCAGCCCCGAGCTGGCTCAGTTGTATCTCGGAGCTGTCCGCTTCAGCATTGCAATTCCGTACTAGAGCTTCAGAGGAGAAACACTTCAGAGGAGAATCAGCAAGCAGCAGAAGAGACCAATTTGCACTGCAGTTTTTTGGGGACAGTCCACACCGCTTCGGCGACTGAGGCAAGATAGTGCATTTCTAGTTCCCCATGCAATTTTTCCTGTTGTCCTAGTCAGGCAGGGATGGCTGCCCTCCAACTCCCTCTGCTGGGAGGGCAGGGCATCCCCCTTCAGATGACACAATGATATGAATATTCATTGCTATAACACTCTTCCCTGGCTTGAAACCATAACATCCATTTAAAAAGCTAGTTACATGTGGCTAGACAAAACCATCTACAAAATGGTTGTTCTTGATCCTTTAGGTCCTGCACCTGGCTCAGGGCAATCCTAAGCACATGTACAGCCTGGACAGAGAATGGATTGAGAGCAGCCCTGAGAAGAAGGACTTGGCGGTGTTGGTGGAAGAGAAGCTTGACATGTCTCATCAATGTGCACTTGCAGCCCAGAAAGCCAACTGTATCCTGGGCTCCATCAAAAGAAGCATGGCCGGCAGGTTGTAGGAGGTGATTCTTCTCCTCTACTCTGCTCTTGGGAGACCCCACCTGGAGTACTGCATCCAGCTCTGGGGCTCAAAACACAAGAAAAATGTAGACCTATTGGAATGAGTCCAGAGGAGGCCATGAAGATGATCAAAGGGCTGGAGCACCTCTCCTATGAAGACAGGCTGAGAGAGTTGGGGCTGTTCAGCCTGGAGAAAAGAAGGGTCCAGGGATACCTTATAGCACCTTCCAGTACCTAATGGAGGCCTACAAGAAGGCTGGAGAGGGACTTTATACGAGGGCATGCAGTGGTAGGACAAGGGGGAATGGCCTTAAGCTGAGAGGGTAGGTTTAGGTTAGATATTAGGAAGAAATTCTTTACTGTGAGAGTGGTGAGGCACTGAAACAGGTTGCCCAGAGAAGTTGCGGATGCCCCATCCCTGGAAGTGTTCAGGGCCAGGCTGGATGGGGCCCTGAGCAACCTGGTCTAGTGAAAGGTGTCCCTGCCCATGGCAGAGGGATTGGAACTAGATGATATTTCAGGTTGTTTCCAACCAAAACCATTCTGTGATAATTGTTGATATACTGATACTTAAAAAGACATCTTTCAGGCCAGATGTATAAGAGAAAGTACAACACTGAAGTGAAAGCTAGCATTGGTATTTCTACCTATGTTCCAACTAGTTGTAATGTAAATTACTAATGTGACATCCAGATAAAGCCAGAATTCTCAGTGTGAAAGAGCCAGAAAAAGGGTGCAAACAGCTTGATTCATTTGCAGAGCAGCATAATTTAAGGTACCCTTTATACTTCTGTTAAAAGCAGAACCAGTGCAATCAACCTAAGCTCGGTATATGAACAAATAACCTTGAAATTAAAGCTTGTATCTAAGTAATTGTAACCATTTACATTAAGTTTGAAGGCATACAGGGCAAGAGTAGCAGTCAGGAAGAACCACTTCAGATTACTGCAGGTGTCCTGGTTTCAGCCAGGACATGGTTAATTTTTTGCAGTAGCCAGAAGGGGGCATGGCTGAGGGGGCATGGCTAGGACCCAGATGTTATTCTATACCACCTCATGTCAGTGCTGGGGGTGGGGGAAGGGAATCTCCCTTCCAAGGAGAAAAGTGTTCCTTCCAGTTGGGAAAACATGGCGAAGGAGGGAAAGCCACCCACCACTGTTCATTGTCTCAGGGTCTGCGGTGAACATTTTTGCATGTAAAGCACTCTATCTTTTGTATGCATTTGTTATTAATATTGTTGCTATTACTGTTTGTTTTCTTATCTCTTAGCTGTTTCCAGTAAATTGTTCTTATCTCAACCTGTGATCTTCACCTTTTGCACCTCCAATTCTCAACTCCATCCTGCTGCAGTAGGAAGTGGGAGGGAAAGGGGGAGTGAGAGAGCAGTGTGTGCTTTAGGAGAGTCTCCATAGGGGCACTGAATTGGGGAATACCATTCCTAAACCAGACTGCCTTAATTAGCGCACAATGTGGGGCATGAAGGCTTGAGATAACAATAGACCTGCCCAGAGCAGGTTGGAAACAATTTTGATCTAAGCATTCATGTATTAGGTACAGAGCCACTAGTCGGTCACAATGTTTCTTGGTCTGTTCATGTGGGTGTGGTACCTAACCCTGTATATATTCCCATATGTGCTCTTCTCAGTGTTCTTTTTCAGAGCAGGGAGAGGGATCAGGATTGCTTTGTGGTTGTACTGTGGGATATCAGCTTATGACATGATGACATCAAGGGCAATGAGGGTCATTTGGAATGTGTATTCAGTGTTGGTCTCCTACCCTGGCCTTAGGTGCTACCTCTGGGAATTCATTAATAATCTTACTCAGCCTGTGTGGTAACAGGGGAGGATGATTTTCCCCAGCTTTTCACCCCCTTTTCCTCCTTCAGGCCTGTTACAACAGCTTTTGAGAATTTTGAATTTCCTTTGGATGTTAAGAAAAGCATGTTCTTGTTGCTAAGTCTGCCAGGTCTCCTCAGTGCAGTCCATACCATGTTTAGAGTCAAGAAAGATTTCTAGGGAGGTTATATCTGCCCTAAGGATGGATAGTCATGAGCAGCATGGAATGAAGGAGAAAATGGGCCAGTTTTTGGGGAAATTCTGTGCTCCAGTGGTTTGGAAGTTCACCCCTAAACAACTACAGGACCCTGTTAAAGTGACAGAATATTCACAAGGAGAATTCTGTGGCAACTCCAGAGAGGAGCAACTTATTGCAGTGTGCTGGTCCCTGGCTACTATTTATTGTACATTGCTCATCACTGGACAGCACCCTCAGGGGGAGGAGGAGGAAAGCAGACCAACAGGCACCATGGTCACTCAAACTGCAACTGAATCAGAGGAACAACCTGGGCTGGTAACAGTCATACCTATACAGAAGTAGAAATGCAAGACAAAATCAGTTTGCATAGGGAGGAATGAAAAGGAAGCAGGGCACTCACAACAGGAGGGAGAGGCAGGGCCAGAAATAATCACCCGATCCCTATCCCTGGATGAGTTGCGAGATGCACAAAAAGATTTCAGCCACCAGTCAGGTGAGCTCCTGGTGACCTGGCTGCTCTCATGCTGGGATATTGTGGGCCACAATATGAAACTAGATGGTAGTGAAGCCAAGCAACTGGAATCCCTGTCCTGGGATGTGGGCATTGTCAGGGTGATTGGGAAGAGGGCAGAAAGTCTCAGCTTCCTCTTGAAGGGACCTCCAGTTCATATTTACAATAAGTGAGCAACAAGTACCATGACCAGAACTAGAGGGGCCCTGCCTCCAGCCAGGTGGTGGAAAGGGACAATCGTATCAAATGACCTGGCACATCAGACCTACAAGAGCATAAGGCTTTAGTTTACACCGGCTCACAATGTACCCTGATCCCATCAAGATATGTAGCTGCAGAATCCATCTCTATAGCTGAATATCTTGCCTAAACCATTCCTAAACCACAACAGCAGGTTTAAGAGGATTAAGGTCAAGACAAATTTAATAAGACAGATGTAAGATGCAAAAACAGGCAAGGAATCTGATCATTTGGACAGAGAAAGCTGGATCTTGTAAGGAAGTCAGAGGAAACTTGTGTAATTGCGCAACTAAAAACAACCCTTAAAGCTTTAACACTATGTAGTATTGTCTACCAGTACCAAGAAACAAACTGAGGGAAAATTAAAACTAATTCTTTTCTGTATTTAATCATGTCATAGATTATAGTCTTCATGTGAAGTGTCAGATCTGATTCAACTTTAGCAGAAATTTGTGTGACAGATAAGCAATCACTCATAAGTGGCATACCAGGGAAGAGAAGACCTTCTCCAGCTCTTATCTCTATTCGTAAATTCCTAGCTTGGCTGGTTTTTTTCCTTTCCCTCTGGAAGGCAAAAGGAGGGGGGAGGTTTGAAGCAGTTTGGGTGGACACTGAGCATTCAGCCAGGGTCAAACGGCCACAGTTTTTGGTGCTGTGATTCAGATATAAGGTCAAATTGCCACACTAAGCTAGGAATTTATTAGAGATAAGAGCCAAGAGAGGAGGATTAATTACCACGGGCAAGACAGACTTAGAATAATGCTTAAATTTATTACTAACAAGCTAAGAACTAAAGTAAGAAATAAAACAGTCTTAGAAATACTTTTTCCAACCACCCCTTGGTCTTTTCATGTTCTCCCTCCTCCCCTCAACAGTGCAGGGGACCAGGGAATGGAAGGTTTGCAGTCAGTTGTTGCTTCCAGCCACTTGCAGATGTAAGTCCAAGACCTTTAGGCAGCAGTTCTTCCAAATCTGCTTTCTCAGGGGTCTTTCTGTGGACTGCAAGGGGACAGCTTGCTTCACCACAGTCATCACCACGGCTACAGGGGGCCATAGCTCTGAGTCCTTCCCCTGCTTTCCGTGGGGTCCCTCCCACAAGAGAGATCCTCTGCTGGGGGTCATTCCATGGAGTGCAGTCTCTTATTGATAATCTGGCTGCACCTGCTTAGCGTAGGATTCTCTCTCCACGGGCCATGGCTGCAAAATCTCTTGCAGGACTCCACTCCATCTTGGGGCCTCCCACGAGGTAACAGCCTCCTTCACACATCCCCCTGCCAGAGCAGGGGGGTCTTTGCACCCCAATGGACTCCCATGGGCTTCGAGGGGACAGCTTGTATCACCATAGTTATCACCACAGTTGTCAGGGAATAATAGCTTTGAGTCCTTTCCCTGATCCCCTGGGGTCCCTCCTCCTCCTTCTCCTCCTGCACTGACCTTGATGTCTGCATTGTTAATCCATGGCTGCAATTTTTAAACTGTGCAACAACTTCTATTCTTAAACATTTTCTCACACAGGGGTGGATCAAAAGCAGGAAGTCCCTCCTGGACTTGACTATCATTGGCTCCATAGGACAGGGCAGCTTCTAACAAGCCACTCTTCCCCTTATCAAAAACTTAGCCACAGAAACCTATGACAATTACCTCTTACTCCGTTCAGAGAAAAATGATACCCACACATCTGCAAAAACCTGAGCATGGGACCTGCTTGTATGTGGAATAAGCTGAGGCTCCCATAACCCAGGAATGGCAGAAAACAGAAAATTCATCCTTATTTGTATGCTAGCTATGATCCCATGATGAGATTCTTTCTTGTCTTATAAGACTAACTCTTGAAAACTTAGTCTTAATGCATCTGTACGTACATATCTGGAAATGTATATAGTTGAAAGGTTTAAATTTGATATAGGGCATTGGCATGGAAGGAATTCAGGGTGGATAATGTTATAGTTTCAACACTCTGCTGGAATTCCTTCCAAAAAGCTTGGAGGCAACGCCTGAGTTCTGTAAAGATGNAAAGCTTGGAGGCAACGCCTGAGTTCTGTAAAGATGCTTAACAAAGGACACGATGAATATGCATAGCCTGATATTAACATCTCAGCCAGAGCCTTTTGTTCTGGTCTCCCTCTCCAGATCGGGAGGGGGAGGGAGGACGGCTCAGGGTGGGGGATGTGGCCAGGCTTTTTTCCTTTTTTTCTGTGCAGGCTCGAGAGGCTCAGTCTCTCGGCGGAGTGAGCGAGGATGGGGGCACACCAGTTTTGGCATCACTAGAGAGCCAGAATTGTGTTTTTCCCCTCCCTAACTCAACCGTTCACCTTGGGAGCCGTGGGCACCGTGGAAGCTACTGTGAGGAAGAGAACACACCTGTTTCTACAGTATGGAGACAGGTTTGCTCATGCTTCTTTTTTTGTCATCAATCTCACGGGACCTGAGCTGGTGATTTTGCCCTGCCATTTCCCCTGGGAGAGAGGCCACCTTGCAGAGGCGCGACATCGCCACCTGCTGTCCGTAAATATAACTACATTCTCTTTTTTTTGGAAGCCACAAAGACATTGACTGTTTTGCCTTTTTTGTCCAAAGGGTTTATTACACACTGGGGTTTTTTTTGCTTGGTCCTTTCTGGACATATATATATATATATATGTGTTGTGGTTAAGAACTGTTATCCTTTTCATATATATTTTTTTTTCTAATTAAAGTTCTGTTCTCTAAATCTAAAGGAGAGGGATCATTTCTTTTCTCTCTCTCGGACAACATAGGTATCTTAGTTCTCCCCTGAACTATGACAGTGAATCTCAACTCTGTGCTCATTGGCTCATGCATACCAGGCACGAACCTAAACCCTGATTGAGGGACACCACAGGGTACCCTACAGATTTCTTGATGCTCAGTCTCCTCATATTTTGGCCACACCACTACTGAAGGACTCTAAAGTGTATTAACTTTTAGCTTATTATTATCATAATCATGAACATTAGATATATGCATTCAAAACAAATTAGGTTTTAGCAGTAGGGTAAGCATTGGTCTCTTAATCAGTCTGCAATTCAAGACACTCAACACAGTTCCAAATTAGCATGATATGCTTTTGAGTTTGGAAAACTTGTCCTCTCCACCCCTCCAATCACCACTACAAACACCAAGATATTTCCTGTTACAGAAAGTATGCAAGTTTTGTTTGGAAGGTTACTGTTCAGTATTCACTATGTAAAAAGAAAAGCTCTAAAAAAATAATCACTTCTCTTCAAGGGACCTTTTAACTTTCACAACATTTGAAGTGCTCAGGTCAGAGGTTATTAAATTTCAACATCAGTATTAAAGAACAGCATACGACATCTAGGTATCAAACAAAATCACAGTACTTGACAAATTATTCTCTGTGCCTCATTTTAAGACTGACAATATTGACACTAATATACAGCGTTGTGAGGAATCCTTAACCTTCCTAACAGGATACTCAGGAGTTACACAAGTAGATGTCACAGAATCACAGAATGGGTAAGGTTGGAAGGGGCCACAGGGTGTCATCTGGTCCAACTTCCCTGCTCAAGCAGGGTCATCCGAGAGCATGTTGCACAGGATTGCATCCAGATGGTTCTGGAATATTTCCAGTGAGGGAGACTCCACACCCTCTCTAGGCAATCTGTTCCAGTGCTTGGTCATCCGCACAGTAAAGATGTTCTTCCTCACATTCAGGTGGAACTTTCTGTGCATCAGTTTCTGCCCATTGCCTCTTGTCTTATGCTTGGCACCACTGAGCAGAGCCTGGCTCCATCCTGTCATACTTCAGATACTGATAGATATGGATGAGGTCCCTCCTCAGTCATCTCTTCTCAAGATTGAACAGGTCCAACTCTCTCAGCCTTTCCTCATAAGACAGATGCTCTAGTCCCGTAATCATCTTAGTAGCCCTCCACTGGACCTGCTCCAGGAGCTCCATGTCTCTCGTACTGAGTTCAGAACTGGACACAGCACTCCAGATGCAGCCACACCAAGGCTGAGTAGAGAGGCAGGATTGTTAAGGAAACTTCCCAGTCTGACCATTCACGGGACTCTCTGGAAGTCACACTCCCAAAGCCAGAAACTTTCAATGCTGGGACCAAAGCCCCTTCACAAGTGGGCAGCTCCAGTGATCCGACAGGTGCCCTGCTTGACTCCCTACACACACACCACACTCACAGAGTCAGACCAGGTTTCCTTACTGGTTCAACTCCGGGTTTCCCTTAGTAGAGTCTTAGATGTCTTGTTCCATAAAGCAATTTATTCACAGTGCAGTAACACAGAAACAGCCCAAGCTGGTGCCTTCAAGAAGGGACCCTGAACAAAGGAACCTTTGGGCTTTTGTACCCTCACAGTCCAAGTGTGCTAAAGTCTCCCTCTTCCTTCTGAGTCTTCGGTTCCTGCTGTGTCTCTGAGTATCTGGTCACCTGCCTGTTGTTATGCAAAGGATCGGCAGTTCATGGCCTCTTGTCTTGGGCTCCCACCACCCAGAGCTCAATCTACAGCATGCACTGCAGCTGCACACCGAGCTACCTGCACTAGATGTATTCCTCAACAGGATCACCTCCCTTGACCTGTGGGCAATACTCTCTCTAATGCACTCCAGGATCCCATTGGCCATCTTGGCCACAAGGGCACACTGCTGGCTCATGAACAGCTTGTTGCCCACCAGGACCCCCAGGTCCTTCTCTGCAGAGCTGCTTTCCAGCAGGTCGGCCCCCAATCTGTACTGGCGCATAGAGTTATTCTTGCCCAGGTGCAGGACCCTGCATTTGCTTTTGTTGAACTTCAGTTATGTCTGAAGTTAATCAGATGTCCTGCATCTACCATAAAAACGAGAGCATGTGATGATGATGTCTGCCTTTGACTGCATCACCAGTTTTCAACTTCATGTGCTACAAAATGTTACATGATATTGATTTTGCTAATCCATTCCAAATATTCTACACTTTAAACAAACCTGCAATGTAAGTTGATTAGACAACAGTGACAAGCTAGTCAATGAGTCCAAGAGCAAAAGGGGAACAACATCTAATCTATTCATGGCTTCTGCTCTGGTATCCCATGAAATCATCTGCAGCTGCTTGGTTCAAGTTGTGTACTATGGCAAAAACATCTGAAATCCCACTCTAATAACCAGCATTTCTACAACTGCTAAGTAGTATCTATAAAGGAGAGCAGTAGCTCTCCTATAGAATCTTGAGCATAAACTGCACATGCAAAAGCAAAGGATGTCTGGGGAGTCAGGGCACTCTCATCTCAGAAATGTTTTGGCTATGTCAGACACCATGTTATTTGCAGAGATAGCAGTATAAAACCTAGCTCACTTGCACAGAGTAGCACAATGAAGTGAGCACATGATGCCATGGTATTGATGCCTAAAGGTTTGGTGTGGATTTTGTAGATTTTTAGAGTTTTAGAAGTATAGGTTTTCTTGCTCACATATTAAGTGGTGTTAAAAGTTACTAAAGTGAGTTTCTCACATATTCTCAGGCTTTCTGAAGGTCATGATGTTTTTCAGAGACACCTGCAAGATAACTTGAAGTCAAAACAATAAAGAGCCCAGAAACCCTTGGAGGTGGTCCAGGGGGCATAGCCTAGGACCCTGATGGGTGGACCACCAAGAGAATTAGAAATGGTGATTGGTTATAGATATCTAGTATGTTAATTGTTAGGAAGAGTATAAAAACTGTAACCTTACTGAGGGCGGGGTTCTCCGGGGACTTCTTGGGCACAGAGATCCTTGTTGAAACAACGCGCGTTTTGTAGGCCCAGCGGAGGCCTAAAGCCTCCGAACTCCCAATAAAGGTATTGCCTATCTTTCTCCATTAATGTTTTCTCTGAGTGCCTATTTTCCAGGATTTTAGGCATCAGTATTCCAAGCTAGATGGCCACTTGGTTTCTTTCCTCAGAACTGGCCCCAGTGATCCCTTGGTCAACTAACTCAAGAAAACTTCCTTAACTTCATTAAACACATTCTGCTTACATTTTAGGGAAGGCCTAATTCTCTGGAAGGTTTTCTACATGGTAGTATTGAGTTTGTAATTTTAATATCCTAACTGAACTATTAGGTCATTACAATAATAAAATAGCTTACATAGGCTCTTTTAGGCTAAAATCCAAATTTATTTCAGGTACCATGTGTGCCAGTTTAGTCTGCCAGTTCATAGCCTTGAATCCTTTATCTGTTTGTACAGAAAAGATACCAAACCAACCACTCGCACTCCAGAAGTCAGCATTTAGGCTCCTGAATTCTTCTCAAAGGATGCTTTCAGAAAGCCATATTAAGTGACAAAGTTCAAGTTGTTGTCCTAAATATGGGTTCTACCCCATGTGCAATAAGCAAATCCATACAGAGTTACTTATGTCTGCACAGAGATGGGTGCTGGGTGGTGAATCCACAAAGCCAGCACACCCTCAGTATGCCAGCTACCCACTTTCACACACTTCAAACAGTGAAAGATCAATATTTCCCCTATACACCACAATCTAAAGCTGTAGCCATTGACTGCAGTTTCCTTCATCTCCATTTAAAGATACAGTACACAAGTATTTTATCAAGCATGTTCTATGCAGACATGTGAAGGAGTTTATGTGAGTAAGGAACAATTACAGCAAATGGGCAGGTATTTTACTATGTTAATGACTAAAGGTTATCACAAAGTTTAAGTAAAATTCCTCTTTGGCTTCATCAGTAGTTAGTACCACTATGGCAATTAGTCCTATTATTCTCCTAAACCAACTCCCCATGTCTGGTAACCAAGATGTAAGCCACTCCCATACTTCAGCAATACCTAAGGATGCCTTTGTACTTCATGTAATAGTTTCACTTTCCTTATAACATTTGTCATTATTATTTCTAGTCTTAAGCAAATTAGTATTTTTATAGATTACCACTATAACTATAGGTAACAATATCACTAATACACAAAAGCAATAACAATAGTCCTTGAGGACAGTCTAAGTTGAGGGGATTCAGATTCCCAGGTGCAATTAATTAAGGTTCTTTGTGTAGTTTTATTTTTCATGGCCTCAATGCCATTGATGTCCACTGTGATCTGAAGCAGCTTTCTTTACTCTGGAATAGTGAATCCAAGAGTTAATTCCTTCTACCTTTACTGCTGTGTAGGTTGTTAAAAGTACCAAATGAGATCCTTTCCACTTTTCCATTAATGGCTCAACCTTCCAAGGTCAAATGTAGACCAAGTCTCCAGGTTTGCAATCATGCACCAGAGAGTGCAGAAGAAGCAAAGTCTACTGGTCAAGACACCTGTATGGGGAGGATAATACCCAAGAAAGAGACAGCAAATAATTTCTCATCATTTTCTCCCCTTTTAAGTGCATTTGATCATTTTAATTTCCCATATCACTAATAGGATATGGTTTTCCATGTAATACCACAAATGGACTTAGTTCTCCCTAACCCATGGAGCTATCCTAATTCTCATCAACACAACAGGTAAAACCTCTACCCATTTAAGCTGTTTCCTGACATAATTTTGTGATTTGCCTCGAGAGTCTGATTCATTCCATCTTTCCACTTGATTGCAGTGTCCAAGGAGTGTATAAATCCCATTTCACTGGGAGAAATTTTGATACCCCTTGAACTACCTCTGAAACAAAATGGGGTCAATTATCTAAGGATAGGCTTTTGGGAATCCCAAACCTAGGGATCATTTCCTTTAGTAAGACTAACAACTCCCCTAGCTTAGTTGTTACAATATGGGAAAGCCTCTGGCCATCCTGAGAAGGTATTAACTAAAACAAAAAGATATTTGTTATGTTCACTTTTTGGTAACTCAGAGAAATCTACTTGCCAATACTCCCCAGGAGCTATTCCACTTTTTACTTCACCCACTGGGGGCTTTCTTTGGATCTTAGTATTATTTACACAGCAGACAGGACATCTTCTTGTCATTATATCTGTAGAGAATTGCATTTTTGGCCCTACAGCATGTCTTCTGATGCTACTTATCAAAGCATCTGCTCCCATACGGGTCTCTTCATGTAACTTCTTGAGCAGTGCCTCCATCATTTTAGTATGAGTTAAAATCTGTTGGTTTGGGGTGACTCACCATCCTTCTGTATTTTTGGTGCACTTCAGTCACACTATTTGAACTTCCTTTTCTAAACATTCAGGGGATTTCATCGCCATTCTTCTTTCAGGTATTAAAACTCCAATTATTTGTTCTTGGTTCACTGCGTTTTTGCCACTAAGTCTGCTTTTCTATTTCCCTGTGTATTGGGTGTGGCTGAGATGGAGTTCATTTCCCCATAGCAGCCCTCACAGTGCTGTGCTTTGCATTGGTAGCTGGAAAGGTGTTGATAACAGAGCAGGGTTTTGGCTCCTGCTGAGCAGCACTGGCACAGCATCAGCACTGTCTCCCCAACATTCCCCCCATCAGTAAGCTGGAGGAGGACAATATCTTGGGAGGGGACACAACTAGGCCAGCTGACCCAAATTAACCAAAGGGATATTCCAGACCATATGATGCCAGCTCAGATATAAAAGCTAAGAAAAGGAGGAGGAAGAGGGGGGGTATTTGTTGTTTCCAATGTCTGCCTGCTGAGAAACAGTTATGCATTGCTGAAGCCCTGCTTCCCAGGACATGGCCAGACATCGCTTGCTAATGGGAAGTAGAGAATAAACCTTGTTATTTTCCACTTCATTTCTATATGCGCAAACTTTCATTTTTGCTTTAGTAAACTGCCTTATCTCAACCTACAAGTTGTTTTCCATCTTATTCTCTCTCCCCTGTCTGGCTGGGAAGAGGAGAGTTAGAGTGGCTTGGTGGGCACCTGGCATCCAGCCAAGGTTAACCCACTACAGCCTGAATCACTTTGCTCTGTCCTTTCTGATGTGCATTATAGCCACTTCCTTAGGCTACAGTACCACCTGCAGAAGTTTTAAAATTTCCTGCTTGTACTTTATGCCACTTCCTTGAGAATTCAATAGTCCTCATTCTTTTCATATAGCCCCATGAGCATGTACTACCCTAAAAGCATATTTTGAATCAGTAAATATATTGATCCTCTGGTCTTTCCAATCTCAAGGGCTCTAGTGAATACAATAATTTTGGCCTTTTGGGTCAGGGTATTCAGAGGCAATGGTTTTACTTCTATTTCCTCCCCTAACGTAACTATTGCATATCCTGCCCTTCTTACTCCATTTTGCAAAAAGCTACTACCATCAATGTACAGTTCTTTATCCAGATTCTGTAAAGGTTCATTCCTTAAATTTGGTCAACATGCATATACCTGCTCTATGGTATGTAAACAGCTGTACTGTAGACATGTGTGTGACATCAACTTTAAATCCAGCCACTTTGCTACCTACTGAAGAGCAAGAGCCTTTACATCTCCCTGTTCCATTAGCATCACATGGTATTTTGCCAGTTGGCTTGGAGAGATCCAGTGATGGTTCCAAACCTTTTTGTGGTTCTGTACTTATAGGATATTGGTTCACGCTTACTGGTTTAGCTCCTGGTTTCAATTTTATCTTAATTGGAGTCACTTTTGTTTTTTTCTGAAGCCTATACCACCACACTTGAAACAGCATCTGGAATGTTTTCTGATTTCTTCTAATGGCTTTCTCATTAGCAGGCAAATTTGAGCTTTCCATACTGTCTCAGGTGGAATGTGGAACTGCATGAAATTCTCAGAAAAGGTTACTTGTGCAAGAGAAGAGGATATTCTGGCATATATTGAAATTCATTACTTTAGTGTCACCATTTGTACATTCCATAGTGTTATAGTTTCAATACGCGTTGGAATTCCTTCCTAAAAGCTTGGAGGCAACGCCTTAGTTTGTAAAAGCTGGATAACAAAGGGCAACTTGAATATTCATACCCTGACGCTAATCACTTGGCTAGGAGTTTTTTGTTCTGCTCTCTCCCCAGGCCGGGAGGGAGAGGGAGACTGGCTTGGGGGAAAGGAGGAGCTGGCCAGGGGGGTGCTCGTTTTT
>VWZF01005824.1:0-32037 GCA_013396755.1 Sclerurus mexicanus
TAGAGAATCAGGAATAAGGTTAAGCCTGGAAAGGAGGGAGGAGTGGGGTGTCTTAGTTCAGGGGAGAACTAAGATATCTATGTTGGCCGAGAGAGAGAAAAGGAAAGGCCTTCTTTCCCCCAAGAAGGTCAGCCAAAAAAAAAATAACCCCTCTCCTTAAATTTAGAAACAGAACTTTAATTAGGGAAAATATATAGGAGAAGGATAACAGTTCTTAACTACAATNTATATAGGAGAAGGATAACAGTTCTTAACTACAATATATCTATATATATATATTTCCAGAAAGGACCAAACAAAACAGTTTGTAATAAACCCTTTAAACAAAAAGGAAAACAAAAGTTAATGTCCTCGTCTATCCTAAAAAAGGATGCAATTATATTTATGGACAGCAGGTGGCGATGTTGTGCCTTGACCGGTTGGCCCCTCTCTCAGGCGAGATGGCGAGCACAGCCACAGGATCAGTTCCTGTGGGGTTGACAGCGAAGTGGCAGAAACCCAGTCTCCGTAGTGCAGAAAACAGGTGTGTTTTCTTCCTCATGGCAGCTCCTGCAGTGCCCACAGTCCTCACAGGTGAACAGTTGAGTTAGAGAGGGAGAGACACAATTTCGGTTCTCCTGTAGTGCCGGACCCGGTGTGTTCCTGTTCTAGCTCACTCCGTTGACACGCTCAGCCTGCGCAGAAAACACAGAAACCCCCGGCAGTTCCTCCCAGCCGAGCGGTCTTCCCTTCCCCTCCCAGCCTGGGGAGAGATCAGAACAAAAGGCTCTGGTCTGAGTCATTACATTGGGATATGAATATTCATTCGTTCCTTTTGTTAACCATCTTCACAGGAGTTTGGGTGTTTGCTCCAAGCTTTTTGGGAGGAATTCCAATGAGACTCTAAAACTACAACATGGGGGAAAGGTGGTTTTTAGGATTTGTTTTTCTTCTCATTATCCTGCTCTGGTTTTGATTGTTTATACATACAACTAATTTCCCCAATTGGAGTCTGTTTTACTTGTGGCAGTAATGGGTGAGTGATCTCTTCTGGTCCTTAACTCATGAGCCTTTTGTTATATTTTCTCTCCCCTGTCCAGCTGAAGAGGGGAGTGATAGAGTAGTTGTGGTGGGTACCTGGCATCCAGTCAGGGTCAAACCACCACAGATGTGCAATCACCAACTATATGAAGTTCAACAGGGGGAAGTGCCAGATTCTGCACCTAGGATGGAGCAACCCTGGTTGTACGTACAGACTGGGGAATGAGATGCTGGAACGCAGTGTCACAGAAAGGGACCTAGGGATCCTGGTTCATGGCAAGTTAGATATGAGTCAGCAGTGCCTTGGCAGCCAGGAGGGCCAACCATGTCCNTCTTCCTTGGTTAAACTTTTCACCTTTTCTCTACATGTCCAGGCTTGCAAAGAAAACCTCCTGACTCAGCCTGACTTATGTCTTCCTTGTCTCTATGGGTGCCTACTCTCCTAACTTATGTCTTCCTTATCTCTATGGGAGGAATTTCTTTGGTCAGCTAATCTTTAGAAACTGGTTTCCCAGTTTAAAACAGCATATCCTTTAGGGCAAGGTACTGAGTTTCCTTCTAATTTAGTTTTAAAATTCTTGACCTGTTTCAATCGCAGTCTACAATTTCCTTGTGAGGGGAAGAAAAGGGGCAGACATTGATCTTTTTCTCTGTGGTGACCAGTGGCAGGACCTGAGGGAATGGCCTGAAGTTGTCAGGGGAGGTTTAAGTTGGATATTAGAGAAAGGTTCTTCACCCAGAAGGTGGTTGGGCACTGGCACAGGCTCCCCAGGGAAGTGGTCACAGCACCAAGCCTGTCAGAGTTTAAGAAGCGTTTAGACAATACTCTCGGGCACATATTTTGACTCTTGGGTATCGTCCTGTGCAGGGCCAGGAGATGGACTTGATGATCCTTGTGAGTCCCTTCTAACTCAGCATATTCTGTGATTCTGTGATATTATTGCTATTCAAGCACTGACAATTTAATGAGCCAATCACAAATAAGATCTCTGGAATTCTGAGAGGCAGATGAACAAGTACATCAAAATAGCATCAGGGAAGAAGTAACGCAGCCTTTGTGGTCTCTGGCATCTGATGTTAACCAGACAAAAGCCGATACCTTTTGATCAAGATGGAACCAAGCTGATTAATCCCATTCTCAGAAGTCACCTCACTGAGGACAATAAAGATAGCAATAGAGTCTATTTTAGAACTGATTGGAGATATAATGATAACTGCATATTGTTGTATCCTTACTTAGGTTTTCTCTGTTTTAACTCTGAAATTAGTAACATTGTGGAACTTCTCTATGTTGTGTGGTACAGGTTTTAAAAACCCTCATGCCAAAATTAAAATATGAATTCAAGTTCAAACAATACAGTTGCATATGTTGAGGACCACAGACTTACCAGGAAATAAATGCATCTATTTAGGAGGTGTCTATGTAATATTGTCCTGTATTCTTGTATATTTAATTGCAGTTTTAACATTTTATTACAAAGAAAAAGGATATAGGGTGATTAGCTCAATGAAAAAGCTTAGGAAAGCTTTTTTCATCACTTGTCACTTGGAAGATTACTAGTTGAGGCAAAATGGACTCATAGTCAGTCCTAGTTTATGAGTAGCCTTCCCCATTCCTGTCACCTAATTAGTTTTTTCTGTGATATCTGTATGTCTTGAAAATGGAAGTGACTCTCTGAGCCATCCTCTCTATTTGCTGGATCTGAATCAGCCAACCCCTACAGCTGATCACTGGATGACCTGCCATAGTGTGTAAGCTCTTCGTAGGTATCTGTCTTCAAATTGTTGTCCTGAATGTGGGCTTGTTGCCCTGTGCACAGTGCCAATTCATACACCGAGGCGAGGTATTTCTATTTCTTTATTCTAGTTGGTGCAAAGTAGGGAGCTGGGTGGTAACCCACAAAAGGCTGGCTCCTTGATCATCAAAACCTTACACTATTTATACATTTTAATAAACAAAGGCATTAATGTTCATTGGCTACAAGTTACCTAGTTCTCTTATTAATTACTATTCTACTTTCTGTTGGTAAAATGATTAGCTTCCCATGCTAATTAGTCCACATGCTCAGTCTTCCTCTTCTTTTGGGTTGATGGGTTTCTTGGATTGGTGGTCTGTGAGTCAGTGGTCGCGATCTCCCCCTGCCAGAATTACCTTTTACCCAGTTGGAGCTGATTTCAGCACAGTTGTTGAGTTGGCTTTATTAGTTTCTTCCTTATCTTGGGAGTTCTGCCAGATGTCCTTGTGGCCCATAAATTCTGTAGTCTTTGTGTCCACTATCAGTGGTACATCCTTCTCCCCAAGCTGTGTTAACCTCCCCCTAGGTCTGAGATCATTGAAGCATGTCCAACCCTAAACCTTAACAAAGCAATTCTACCAAGTAATTTATCTTTCTAACACCTGGACATCAGCATGTGTCCTCAATGTTTTGTGTAAACATAGTAAAGTTGTGAACACATAATTTAGCAATGGGTTATAATTTTATGGAATGACAGCTTCCAGTGTTCATGCCTTTGTATCATAATAAAGATGGGGTGACTTGAGCTGGATGCTACTCTGTTTACTGGAGGTCAAGATTTGTACAGTTTTTAGTAAACATAGAGCAGAACCTTCCCTGGAGTATTTGGACATGATTATTACCGTAACTGGAATTACTTTGTGCTTGACTTCTCACATCTGAGCCCTTCATGATAGCAGGAAGGAACAACTTGCCTTTGCATTTCAAAGCCCTTCAAATACCATTTGTAATTAAATGTACTTCCTCTTTTTATGTTTGCCAGCTCTTAATAAAACAAGAAATTTCTTAACTCCTTAGATCTTTGAGAAGAGTAAAATGAGAAAAATTGGTGTGAAACTTGTAAAGATATATGAGATCTCATTTCCTTTATTTCTCTGATTCACTTAGGCATTCTGATAACAACCATTGCCTCAAAAGGGGAATTACAGAATTGGCCAGAACTCTTGCCAAAGCTTTGCAGCCTGTTGGATTCTGAAGATTATAATACCTGTGAGGTAAGGAGGTTTATTTTGAAATGGATTATTGTCTTAATTTGATTATTTTTTGTCTCTCTTCATAGGTACAATATATATATATAGTATTTTGTATGTGTATATATGCACATATATAATCTGTTTTGTTCAGTGTTTATGAAGGAAAATAAATAAATACCAACTTAACTGTTTTAAGCTATGAGGAGAAAAAGTCATCTAATTTTTAAAAAGTTTTGCTTTTAAGCATTTTTAAAAATACGATTAAATATATGAGCTCTGAATGTTAAAATTAAAATTACCACTTACCTATTATAGACTCATTCAGCTTGAGATCTTACAGATGATAGTATAAAGTGCTTAAATAAGAAGTCTTTAAGGTTCTTTTAATTTAACTCCATATTTAGTTAGCTACATTTACTTTGTTAATCAGCTATGTTTACTGTGGTCTTTTGCTAAAATTACCTGTTCTGTACAAAATCTAAAATGTTGCTTTCTTCAAAATGTAAAAGAAATTTTTTTTGTTGTTGTTTTTGGGTTTTGTTTGTTTGTTTTTAAACAGGGTGCATTTGGTGCTCTTCAGAAGATATGTGAAGACTCTGCTGAAATTTTAGATAGCGATGTATTGGACCGACCACTCAATATTATGATACCTAAATTCTTGCAGTTCTTCAAACACAGCAGTCCAAAAATAAGGTAAGTTTAGGTGTTATACTAAAGTACTTTGTCAAAAAATTATTTACATGAGCAGCAAGGTTGATATTTTGTAGATCAGTTTAAAACATGCTTATTTTTTTTAACGATCCTGCATATGCAAATGTGATAAGCGAAGGCAGAGAAATTTCATGCATCAATAATTTCCATGCTTATCTGTTTAGTTCATAGATCAGCCTCACCTCTTTATACATCTTCCAAATCTAGAATCTGTCTGACTTTGAAAATCAATTTTTTAATATTTTGCATATTATTATGAAAATTTCAATGCTGTGGTTAAAAATTTCATATTCTGATTAGAAAGAACTATCTTGCATTCATTTTGTTATGTCTGCAGCAATGGGAAAGTAAAAAATTATTTGCAGATAATAGTTTCTGAGTTCTTGCAGAAAAATATTTTTCTGCTTCAACTGCACCAAAACTTATAAAACTCTATCTTTCAGCTAGATCAAATTAAATGGGTTCAGCATCTTTTTACCTTAATATAGCATTAATCTTTCCAAAGTAATGGAAGTATAGAATAGAAGAAAAATTCCAAAATTAACTTGTTTTTGCTAATATTTATCAACAAGAACAGTAGCTTTTACCCTGAAATGAGCCAGCAATGTGCCCTTGCCACAAAGAAGGTGAATGGTATACTGGGCTGGAGTGTTGCCATCATGGGAGGTGATCCTTCCCCTCACCCTCCAGGTGAGGCCACACCTGGGAGGACTGTGTCCAGTTCTGGGCNCAGCTAGATCAAATTAAATGGGTTCAGCATCTTTTTACCTTAATATAGCATTAATCTTTCCAAAGTAATGGAAGTATAGAATAGAAGAAAAATTCCAAAATTAACTTGTTTTTGCTAATATTTATCAACAAGAACAGTAGCTTTTACCCTGAAATGAGCCAGCAATGTGCCCTTGCCACAAAGAAGGTGAATGGTATACTGGGCTGGAGTGTTGCCATCATGGGAGGTGATCCTTCCCCTCACCCTCCAGGTGAGGCCACACCTGGGAGGACTGTGTCCAGTTCTGGGCTCCCCAGTGCAAGAGAGACATAGAGCTACTGGAGAGAGTCTAGTGAAGGGCCACAAAGATGGTGAAGGGACTGGAGCATGTCTCGTATGAGGAAAGACTGAGAGACCTGGGACTGTTTAGCCTGAAGAAGAGAAGGCTCATGGGTGACATCATCCATGTGTGTAAATACCCAAAGGGAGGGTGCAAAGAAGACAGAGTCAGCCTCTTTTCATTTGTGTCCAGTGACAGGACACACAGCAATGGGTACAGACTGAGACACAGGAGGTTCCCTCTGAACATTGGGAAGCACTTTTTTACTATGAGGATGACCAAGCACTGGCACAGGTTACCCAGAGAGGTGGTAGAGTCCCCATCCTTGGAGATATTCAAAAGCCATTGTGATGTGGTCCTGTGCAGTAGGTGGCCCTACTTGAGCAGATGACCTACAGAGGACCCTTCCAACCTCAACCATTCTGTGTGATTCTCTGAAATGTGTTTTTGGACTTGTGGAGGTTTGAGTTGGCTCCCTGCCAAAAGCCAACGGCAGCCACACCGCTTCCCCCCCCCAGGAGAAAAGGAAAAAAAAACCAAAAGAGAATTGTAGTAAAAGTATATATATATTCACATATATTACANGAGCCAGCACAGAGACCTGATGTCCTCCCCAGCACACGAAAGGAAGAGAGAGAGAGGGAGGCAACTCCCCAATCTTATATACCCCTGATTACGTGAAGGAATGGTGTGGAATACTTCCTTAGTTATAACCTGGTTACTAGGGAAGGCCCAGACCAAAACCAAGAAAACTAAACCACCACATTCTCCGCCCCTAAAAACGATACCCTCTTTATGTCCTTCCAGCCGAGCCGCCAAGCGCTCCTTGTCCGACCTGGGCCGGTTCACCCCTCCTTAGTCAACCTGGTGTGCCGCGGCTCCCCGCGGGTCACCATATTGATGGCGGCCTTAGCTTGGACGCCCGCTCGGCACAGCGCCGTGCAGCCCAGAACTCCTGGGGTCAAGCGATCCGTCGGGCTCAGCCTCCCCGGCAGCTGGGACTACAGGCGTGCGCCACCGCGCTCTGTTTGAAAATTATATTGAAAGATTCTATGACTTGGAGGATTCATTTATTGCCAGCAGTAGTAGATGGTGAAGACTAAAAGGAAGAGCATAACTCGGAATATATCTTGATAGGATTTAAATAAGATTTAGAAACTCACCTAAAATCGATGCACACTAAGTTACATATATAACAAAGCATGAACTGACACTTCTAGAAAGATAAGCTTTGGCTTTGAGATAGTTAAACCAGTTTCAACTTGAAAGCAGATCACCCTAACCCGTGGCCTGGTGTATCTGGGCTGAATTAGATGCTAATATTTTTGGTCTGTGTTTGGCCCAGCCACCTGTGAGAAATTATTCTTTTCCTGCCAAGTTATGGGAAAACAGGCTGATAAATACAGACTTTGTCCTTGAAGGAGGCATTTTTGTGTAAAGTAACATTAATTGAGCTCTCACTATTGGCTGATAGCCCTTCAAGGACACTTGAAGGAGAGAGAGAGGAGGAGGAGGAGGATGAAGTAAGTCCCCAGACCCATTTAATAAAGACCCTCTGGAATATAGCACGCAGGTGCAAGGAAATTCCAATGCTCTCACACATGCGCAGAAGGAGTGCCACTTAGATAATGGGGGAGGGGCTGAGGATCTCTAGCTGGGCGGTACTGGCCACACCTGCCCAGGTAAGATGTCACTTGGCAAATTAGATAAAGAGCAGGTGGATCTTGCTTCGGGCTGGCTCACTTCACATGACAGGACAACGTTGCCTTGGCGGGGATTCCCGCTATTGCTAGAAGCCAGCTGACCCTTGAGGATGCAGCCACTGCTCTGGGAAGTCTGGGCATTCTAGAGTTGGTAAGACAACCCCTGGACAATTTGGGTGTTTATACATGGGGGCTTATTTTTTCCCTTCTCTCTCTTTCTCTTGGGTTTCCCGTGTTCTTGGCCACTTTTTGTAATAAAACTACTGTTTGGGTTAAGCTTTCAACGGTGTCTTAGTTTCAGTTTCAACAGTTCTCCAGACCTTTCCCTGGAATACCTGGTTTCACTACATATTGCTGAAGTATGAAGAATATCAGTAGTGTCAGTAAAATGCTATTAGTGATTAACAGTATTTAAATCTGTCAAGAGACAACTTTTGAACACTGTTTTATGAGACTTTCTTCCAAGAAATGTCTGAACAGATCAGATGTTTGAAGTTGCGTTAGTAAAAATACTTGAATGGATCTTCAGAGGCTTTTAAAGGTAGCTTTATCTTGTGCCTTTACTTATATAATTTGGCTTTTGTATCTCTGAGAATAAAAGACTTGTAAGCAATGGCTTTGCATGAAGTGAAATAGAAGAACCAGTTCTTCACTTTTAGTTTGTTTCTACCACAAGTGTTTTATTATATATTCTAATGCAAGTGCGTCTTTGTTCTAAGCCACAACTATATTGATGATGCATATTGGTCTCATTAAATTCTAAAAATCTTGCAAAGACAGTTGGATACTTAGCAACGAAGAAGGGCATGCTAAAATTTTGCCATGTTGACTTGTATGGAATTGTTAATATCAGAGAAAATTAATAATCATAATATATTGAAAAAGAACATCCTTGCATACTGTTCAGAACAAATGTGCCAGGTGTAGTCATCCTGCTATGGTTTTTATTTACTGGATACTTAATTTAAAATTATTTATTAGATATATTGGAGTATAAGGCGGTACTTAAAAATGTGGTTTAGTAATTTTTCTTGGTAACAATATAGATGTGCAGATCTGTTCCCTCTTGCCTCTAGAAGGTGCTTGGACAATGTGATTTATTTTCTAATGTTTTTGATGCCTATGTGCAGTTTAGAAAATGTTTAAGTCATGAAAAAACATTTTAACTGTTCCATTTGTAGGTCTCATGCTGTTGCTTGTGTCAATCAATTTATCATCAGCAGAACTCAAGCTCTTATGTTGCACATAGATTCTTTTATTGAGGTGAGTGTGCATTCTTGGTTGGAGGGTTAAAGTCAAATAACATATCTAATTTATCAAGAGCTTTGAATAGTGTTTTACAAACACCACTACCCCCAAACTCCACATTGATAGCTTCCCATTCTTAGCTTAAATCTCCATGGGTTGAAGGTTATTCTGCATGTTTATGCTCAAATTATTCTAAGCATTCTCCCATCCCAAGAAATTAGTATTTTGAAAATTCTTCCTTTTCATAAATAGAGGAAACTTCTTGCATAGAGGTACTGGCAGCAGTTTGTCACCTGTGATTGAGAGTTCAGTACAGGGATCATCATGCCACTGAGTCGATTATGGGTCTCTCTGAATACTACTACTGAATGTGGATTAGAGGGATGATATTTTTGGTTATCCAGAGTATTTTATTTGCTGCTGTTACGTACTGAAGGTATTTTCTAGCTTCAGAACTTCATTAATGTTTCGGGAAAAAAAATAAGGGAATAATGTTCTTGTGTCTAATGTATACATGACCAAAATACTGGATGGCAATACACTTTGAAAGTCTGAAGAGTTCATTTGCTAAAACCATGTATTTAGGAAATAATATGGTTTTCTGAGGTGTGAGAGGGTACAGAAGTACGTTTGCATACTTTAGTTTGCAAGTAATGTCAATTGAAATACAAGTTGAACTAGATAAATTGAGGCTTTTCAACTGGTATTACTTTCCAACAGAATCTTTTTGCACTGGCTGGTGATGAGGAGCCTGAAGTACGCAAAAATGTTTGTCGTGCTCTGGTAATGTTGCTGGAAGTTCGAATGGATCGCCTGCTTCCTCATATGATTAGTATAGTTGAGGTGAGTCTTATTTCCCAGATTGTATGCTGAAACATGTTTGGGATTGCATAAATAATAGCAAATTAAAAGCATACATCAGAATAGGTATGTTACTCTTGCGCTTGCCTACTCTTTGTTTTATGCTTATGCTTGCTTACTCTTTGTTTTTCTTTAAGATTGAGGTTGCAAAAGTTTCTTTTTAGCTAATTGTCAACATAACATTGTATTTGATGACAATGCTTATGGCAGTTGTTCATTCTTCATTAAGTTAATTGATCCTGAAATGGCCAGGATCAGCTATACCATGGAGCAGCCAGGCATTGCCTGACCACAAGTGAGAAGATCATGTTAAAAATCTTAGTTCTGGTGCTGATACTGTTGCAGTTTACAAATTGAAGCTGTCACCTTTTTTGGATCTTTTGACCACAGCAAGGATAAGGAATGCAATTTTATATTTCTGAGATGCTCTTTGAGCTATTAACAAAGCTGCCTGCCATTGCATTCAGTTTTACAGGTTGGTGTCATTTGATAGTTCTTTATCATTCTAGATTAATGCAGACTTGCCTACCAGAGGACCAATCAACTGGTACTTGTCTGCTCAACTGAGTTGTAATTTCCATGTTTCTGGGAAATGCTGGCAGTTTCTAGGTAGTCTTTACATACACTACTTGCTAGACTGGAAATATAGCAAAGATCAATATATTTCTCATGCACATATATGAACAAGTGGGTCATAACCCAGTGTCAAATTCCATATGGGCTAAGTCCAGATAAAATGACAAAGGCATTAGAGAGGCATAAAATTGAGGTGACCTGTAACATCTGTCTAGTGTTGTCTGGAATTCCATGACACCAACCCTGGCATGTAACACAGGACAATTAGGGATTGTTGGTACTTGAGGTAGGTTTTTTTTTTCTTCTGTTTGGTCTGGTTTGGGATTTTTTTGAGAGAGAGAATAAAGCTTTGGAGATTATATTGTCAGCAAGTGATAACTTCTTGGGCTCTTCACCCTCCTATGATCATAGAATCCTAGAAAGGTTTGGGTTGGAAGGGACCTTAAAGATCATCTAGTTCCAAGCTGCTTGCCATGGGCAGAGATACCTTCCACTAGACCAGGTTGTTCGAAGCCCTGTCCAACCTGGCCTTGAACACTTCCAGGGATGAATCATCCACAACTTATCTGGGCAATCTGTTCCAGTGCCTCACCACCCTCTGAGTAAAGAATTTCTTCCTAATATCTAATCTAACCCTGCCCTCTGTCAGTGTGAAGCCATTCCCCCTTGTCCTGTCACTTCAGGCCCTTGTCAGAAGTCCCTCTCCAGCTCTCTTAGAGCCCCTTTAATTAATGGAAGGTGCTCTATGGTCACCCTGGAGCCTTCTCTTCTCCAGGCTGAACACCCTCAACTCAGCCTGTCTCCATAACAGAGGTGCTCCAGCCCTCTGAGCATCTTTGTGGCCTCTGCTGGACTTGCTCCAGCAGCTCTACATCCTTCTCCCCATGGCTGCTCTCAATCCATTCTCCTCCCAGCTTGTATTTGTGCTTGGGATTGCCCCAACCCAGCTGCAGGACCTTGCACTTGGCCTTGTTGAACTTCATGAGGTTTTCATGGGCCCACCTCTTAAGCCTGTCAGTGTCCCTCTGGATGGTATCCCTTCCCTCTAGAGTATTGACCACACCACACGACTTGGGGTTGTCAGCAAACAAATCAGTAAGGAACTTGTGGACTTCACAGGTAGAAATGATGTCAGCAACCAGAAGATCCAATATTGTATTCTCATTGTATCCCTTATTTTGTTAGGAAAACTTAATAGGCATCTTCTCCACAACAGATAGTAGTAGTGAATTTTTGCTCTATAACAAAGTTTAGACTTCCTCCCCCCCTTCCCCCCCAGTTTTGGGACTGTGTACTGTTATTGATTTCCCCAGTTCTGTACACATATTGGTATGTGCCAATGTAATATTCTGGGATATCCCAGAATGTTCAACATTCAAATGGGTCTGGTCTTGCTCCTTTGAAGCTTGAATACCTCCAAGCTGAATGCTGCTGATAGCTGCTCTAACTGAATGAATTCTTAAAAAGAGAAACTTGTATCCACATGATAAGTTTTTTTATGCTTATGGAGAATCACTTTTAAAGTAGTTAAGAATATTAATGATTCAGTTGTGATTCTAAGACAGAAAGTCTTGGCCTGCATCATGTTTTTGAACCAAGTTCCTGGAGGATACAGGGATGGTTGAATTTGGATTTCAGTGGGTTTTTTGAGTGTGTACTTCAGGTGAGAAGAAGTAGATATATATTTTTCTGTGGGTTTTTTTTTCTCCTTTCTTTGTCTGAGAACATGACAGAACAGGATATGTCAGGAGTAGACTGACCTAACAGATTTCGGTTATTAGATTGCACTTGTATGTTCATAGAGCATATTTAGCCAGACACATGGCTCCTAAGATCTTTGTCAATAGAAGTCCTGACTTTTTATAGTACAATTGTAAGAACTGATAGATGCAGGTTAACCAAGATGGCCACGACTCACAGCTGAAGTGTGAAGAATAGATTTATTCCATCATTTGCAGGGACACACACACATACACTGCTAAGTCAAAGCATAGCAGGGGCAAAAAGTGCCAGCCCGGTCTGGGTTTTGCCTTACATATCAAAGGCCTGACACATGTGCAAGTGGCTCACTAGGCTGTTTTTACAGTTCTAAACTTTCTCTCTTATCTCCTTTCCCCCAAAGCCTCTGGGAAAGAATGCTTTTAAGTTTTTAACAACATTCTGTCATCTTCCTTGAGAGAATTCCTTTTCTTTCAACAGACAGAAAACAACCCAAAGGAAATGCAGGGTGTGAAGATTCCCACACTGAAGCAATATTCTTAGCATTTCCCAGCTGCAAGATTGGTCTTTGAGCAAAAACAATTCTAAAACCCACTTATTCTCTTTTCTCCTTGCCGGTCTTCTGTTTTCAACCCCTTCCTCCCTCAACAATGCATAATGAGATTACTTCAAATGAATGGTGTTGATAGTATGAAGTTACAACACAGAAACTCAGCTTGTTGCTGAAGTAATAAGATTGTGTGCATCCTGTTGCTTTCAGATAGATGTATGTTACTGCTCAAAGGATGTGTCTTAATGCTTTCTGCATCATGCTCTTCTTTTCTTGATAGTTTGACATAGCAAGACTAACACAACATTGTTACAGAGTACGCAAACCAGTTCTGAATAATATTCCTATGCTATTTTGTAATTTTTTGTTATGAAGCAACTATTTCCACTGCCTAAAGTTAGTAGAATTTTTTAGCTTATTATTAAAAGTACTTATTAAACTATGGCACAAGAATGACCCTGAGATTAGCTCAGTTGGTTAGAGCATGGTGCTAATAACACCAAGGTTGTGGTTCAATCCCGGTATGGGCCATTCACTTCAGAGTTGGATTCTATGATCCTTGTGGGTCCCCTCCAACTCAGAATATTCTGTGAAATACTAAAAAAACCTAAAAGCCTTCAAATAATATTTCCCACACTTTGCTTTGCTACTAGTATCACTATTCATACTATGGGGGCCTACGGGAAAGATGGGGAAGGACTCTATCAAGAATTGTAGTGACAGGACAAGGGGCAGTGGTTTTAAACTGTTAGAGAGCAGGGTTAGATTGGAGATTAGGAAGAAATTCTTCCCTGTGAGGGTGGTGAGGCATTGGCACAGGTTGCCCAGCAATGTTATAGATGCCCTATTCCTTGGAAATGATCAAGACCAGGCTGGATTGGGCTTTGAGCAACCTGGTCTAGTGGAAGGTGTCCCTGCCCATGGCAGGGGGGTTAGAACTAGATGATCTTTGAGGTCCCTTTCAACCCAAACCTTTCTGTGATTTCCATGCTGTGTATATGGCTATCTTATACCTCTGAGTATAAGTAGCCTTTTCAATCTACTGCTACCTAACTTCATGGAGCATATATTATAATACATGCTTAAAGAGAAAATGACAGTGTGAGGAGCACCTTCAAAGAGGAATTACTTTTTAGTCATTCTGGTTTTGTCTTTTTGACAAATAACTGGATACAACAAAAGTGTGGATTTTCAAGCCTTCTGGGGAAAAATGCCAAATCACTTCAGTTGCATTAATGAACCTCTTCACCCTCACAGGGAAGAATTTATTCCTAATCTCCAATAGGATATTTTTCAACTTTTCCAAGCTATAATCTGTTCATAAGTCAGAATAGAACAGTGTTTTTGCTGCTGTCAGTTCTTAATCACAATAAAGACCCTTCAGGAAACACTTGCGATTTAGTGTAGTTCATAGAATCATAGAATTCTTTGGGTTGGAAGGGACCTTAAAGATCATCTAGTTTCAACTCCCCTGCCATGGGCAGGGACACCTTCCGCTAGATCAGGTTACTCAGAGCCCCATCCAGCCTGGCATTGAACACTTCCAGGGATGGGGAGGGGAGTCCACAACCTCCCTGGGCAACCTGTTCCAGTGCCTCACCACCCTCACAGTAAAGAATTTCTGCCTAATATTTAATCTAACCCTGTGCTCTGTCAGTTTGAAGCTATTCCCCCTTGTCCTGTCACTCTATGCCCTTGTAAAAAGTCCCTCTCCAGCTCTCTTGGAGCCCCTTTAGGTACTGGAAGGTGCTAGGAGGTCTCCTCGAATCCTTCTCTTCTCCAGGCTGAACAGCCCCAACTCTCTCAGCCTGTCTTCATAGGAGAGGTGCTCCAACACTCTGAACATCTTCATGGCCTCTGCTGGACTTGTGTTGGGGCCCCCAGAGTTGGATGCAGTACTACAGGTGGGGTCTCACCAGAGCAGAGTGGTAGGGGAGAATCACCTCCCTTGACCTGCTGGTCACGCTTCTGTTGATGCAGCCCTGTAGAAAGGGATATGTTTGTTGCAAATCTTGCATCCCTGAAGTGCATAAGGATAATATAGGTTGCCCCATTCTATTTAATTTTGAGAACAAAATGGTAATTCTGAAGGTGGATTTCTTTTGCTCGTTTTAAATGAATGTGTGAGGAAAAGTAGTTGCATGGACTTCCATGAGGCTTCTAAAATGAGTGGAAGAACCAACTGTTTCAGAAATAAGAGCTGGCATGGAAGAATGCAGAAATTACTATTTGGAAAGTTGCAAGCGTCTTCCCTAAATTGCTTTGGCAGTCATGTACAAAAAACTGATGTAGCTGTGGTATACTTAGCCTTTCTGTTTATGCAGGTATTTGATTATTTTTTGTTTAAGGGGGATTAAATTTTAACAAGCTTAAAGATTTGATACTGAATCTCTGAATTACCATTCATGCTAGAAAAAAGTGAGACCTTTCTTTCCCCTGTTATGAGTTCTACTTAATTGCATCCTGTCAGGTAATCAAGATTTTAAAGGGAAGCTTTTTTATGGTACTGGATATAAAAAGTATTACCATCTTACTAAGTGTTTTATTCAAAAGTAAGTTTTATTCAAAAAGAGAAAGGGGGGAGAGTGGTAAAATAATAATTAAAGAAAAAGGCCACTATTCTCAGGAAACTGTTTATTATCATGGGTCTCTGTTTTTGGTAATAATGTTCTCACATAAACAGTGAAAATCTTAGAATCTAAATCATCTAGCACTGAGAAATAAGTCTCTTGTCTTATTCTCCCCATAGCCTTAAGTAGTCTCATATCTGTTTCTTCCCCTTGCCCCAAAGAAACAAAATTACTCTGGGAGCGTAGTCTGTTTTTGCAAACATGCTTTGCAATGTTGATAGCTTCTTCAGTTAAAACTTATACAAGATTGGTTTTGTTTTGTGTAGTATATGCTTCAAAGGACCCAGGACCAAGATGAAAATGTTGCTTTGGAGGCTTGCGAGTTTTGGCTGACTTTGGCTGAACAGCCAATTTGTAAAGATGTATTATGTCGACATCTTACTAAGTAAGTATAAAGAATTAGAACTAGTTATTTTGAAATAGTCATCTTTAAACTTCAGTTGACTTTTTCCTGGTTACTCTTATAGGGACTGTATCTAGCTTGCTGTGCTTAGGAGAAGTTTCTTGTAGCTAGTTCTTATTCATATTAAAAATGGCTGTAGCATAGAGGTCACTGAAAAGACTTCTGAGGATTTCAGACTTGGCTCCAGAAGCAACCTAAACTGTGTCACTGGTGCTCTACCTCAACCTTAACATCCTGTTAAGTATCAGATCGATACAAAGGTATACTATCATGAGCTTAAGCTTAAACAGACATCTCCATGTGACATTACCTGTAATATCTGGTGTACCATGAACATGTTGTCTTGACAACTACTATTGTGAGCATTTCTGTGCAGTGCTTCTATGTGCATAGTCATGCCAGGGGTTCCCCATCTTTATTAAGAACATAACAAAATAACAAGATAATTTAGATTTAGGAATCAGTTTCATATCAATTGCCACAGCTATTCAAACTTGAAAGCATGTATAATGTGTCTCTTCATGCTTCTTCAGACTGACAGTAGTTTTTTAAACTTCAAAAACTTTTTTCTAAGTTTCAAAAAGTTATTCTAAGCCTTAAAATGTAAGTCCTTGATTGAACAGGAATTTAATATCCATGTTTGAGATTTAAACATCTGCGTCTGCAACAGTGCTAATAACTTATTTCCAGACTAATCTAAATACTTTTGCAATAGGAAACAAATTCTTCAGTGTTCCCAGTAAATGGAGACCCTGATTTTGATATATGCATGGAAGTTTTTTTAAAATACTAGAGCGTTTCTGTCTGTGATTCTGCTCTTCCAGTTAAAATGTTGAGAGAAGAGACACATTATTTTCAACAAAAGTGACCATTTTAGATGTAAAACAATTTTAAAAAAAAGGAAGGGGGTTTCAAAATTTCAGTTTTCATAAGCATTTAGAAAACAGAGAATTGAGATTAAAACACCTGCTGTAGCAGTACAGGAATAGGAATTGAAAACAGAAAAAACAATGTTATGAGAAATTACTTTTAAGTTTTAAAATGTTTTTTCTTAAATCCTACTCATATACCTCAAAATAAAAAAGAATGATAGAACAGTTCTTGATTCAACCTACCTCCTTCCCAACACACATGTTAATACTAGTCACCTTCTCAGTATAAATTGTAAACCTCTTCTGGCCTACATGAACATTAACATTACAACAGCTTCATCCTCAATATTTGTGGTTTTTTTAAGGAGCTTTTATATTTATAGTAAAACAGATAAGAGTAACATATATCTCTTATCTTTCAATGTCGTATTTGTTGAAAGCAACTTGTTTGTTGGCGAGTCCTTTTTGACTAGGGAGCTATATAAATTTGCCAATACTTGATGATAATTCTTTTAGATTAAGTGGGACAAGATCTGAAAACTTGGTTTTTTAATATCTTGTTCCATTTTGCTCCTGTAGGCTTTTTTATAAAATATATAGCTCCTGCATACTTCATGAAGTATGCTGCAGAAATGCCAAGTAATGGGTGTTAATCCAAATACTTACTATTCTTTCATTGAAAGTTCAGAAGGTAATTGTTGTGAATGAGTAGTTTCAGCTGCTCAGTCACCATCAAAGGTATTGGCAAAAAGCAGATTTTAATATGTATTTGTGAAAGTGTGACTTTAACAGAGTTCGATGGCAAGGCTCACTCTATTACTACATAGGTGAAGCATACATAGGAAAATCAGATTAGAATCAATTTAGAATGATTTACATGGAGACTGAGAATGCAAAAGGGGGTTAGGGTGCAAAGGATATTGATACAGAAGATAAGGGTGCAGAAGGGTTTAGCAGCACTTAATCATCGACTAATTTAAAAAGGGATTCAGTAGGATTTATTACAGTTATAACAGTGACTTAATTATAGATTCACTATAAAAGCATTCATACCATAATCAATTCACACACATAGGTAAAACCATGTGTACACCTATTTCTATGTGTGTAAATGTACCTATCAAAAATTCCCCTTGGGTTCAGTGAAATACTCATGTCAAATCCCTTTGCATTTCCCAACAGGTAAGGGTTGCACCTGGAGGAGCATGGAGATGGTGGGGAGGGGCAGATATCAACCTAGGTTTTGTTGTCAGCGATGGTCCTTTGAGTATCACAAACTTGAGGGTTTGTGAGCTCTGAGAGGTGTCCCACTCAGAGGGAGGTTGCTGGTCATAGCCCGCTGCGGTTCAGGAGAGCTCAAAGGGCCTCACTTAGGACTGCTGTTTATAGGGTCGCAAGAGAGTTGGCTTTAGTCATCAGTAAGTTTCCATCCTGGCCATGACTCAGGTTGGTAACTACTGATCTTTTTTCCCAGAAAGTCCAGTAACAATGGTACCATTCCACTTGAGCTACAATTCATTTTTTCAAAAGATCTTGTAACAATGGTACCACTTCACTCAGGCTGCAATTCAGGTAAATAATTTACCAAGGTGAACAACTGCCTTTCCTTTGTTCCCCACCTTGGTCAGGCAGATGATGTTCCTGTTATGGTCAGTGTCGTTCTCACCTATATCATGCAAGAGCTCCTGGCACAGTCAGGGATGCTTCAGTGCCTAACTGGCATGGTAAAGGGATGCTTCACCGCTCAGCTAATTTGTTCAAGACTTGTCCGGAGCTTCTGAGGTGGTAGAGCAGACCTGAGGATGGTGTGGGGGAGGGGTGCACTACCACAATCCTCCCATGACTAAAATCAATCTCTTGCTCCACAGAGTGGTGGTGTGGTTGCCTCTTGCCTCTGTGCCTATATACAGGTTAATTCCATTTTCCAGTTGTAATTTGAGGGAAATTTTTGTTTAGTTCATATTGCCATTGAGACGTGTGATTGCTGGCCTGAATACCTTCAGAAACAATAATCCTCAGCTGCAGAATACAGAGAGATTATGTCTGTCGCTGGTGCTCGGTCAGTCCATGGTGTTTTCAGTATTAGCTTGATTTGGCTTGTAATACATCTATTTATTTTTATGGATTTATTTTTGTAGTGAATGTGGTTTTATGTGAAATACTTTACTTTTTTCCCTGTTACTTTTTTTTTTTGCCATACATGAATGCCATTGGAGATCCATGGCCATAACCAGTTTAATAATGAAGTAAAGTTCTAATATAGACTAATGACTTGACTAATGTCAAGATCTCTGCAATGTCGGGGACTTATCTTAAGGGGTGATACTTGAAGTAATCACAAAAGGACAGGAGGGCTCAATGTAGGTAGACTTCCATCCTTAAGAGTAGTGAGGTTGAGTCTTCAGCCACAGATAAGTAAAGTGACAAATAGTATACATGAGAGCCAACTTAATAACTTGTTTATCAAACATATTTTGGAAGTGTGAATTCTTACTGAAAAGAATTTGACTTAATTTCTGAAAGGTGCTTCAAAATAGATTTCATCATGTGGAAGAATATCCTGTTTTTAAAATGTAAAACACAGTTGTGCCATCAGGCTACCTCTAGTTAGAAATTAACACTTTTTCAGATTACAAAGTATTAATGAACCTCATGAAATGGAGTATGGTTAAGGTACTAACTTTTGTTATCAGGCTAAGTTTTTGTCGGGGTTTTTTTGTTTGTTTATTTGTCATTCGGGAGAGTGTGGTTACAGCCAAAATTATGGACCAGGTAACTGAAAACCAGCTTGCTTTATTTATATGTTATTTTGACGTAGAATCATAGAATCTCTTGAGTTGGAAGGGACCCATAAGGATCACCAAGTCTAACTCCCTGCTCCTCGCAGGACTATCAAACACTAAATCACGTGACTAAGAGCATTGTCCAGATGCTCCTTGAACTCGTCAGGCTTGCTGCCATGACCACTTCTCTAGGGAGCCTGTTCCAGTGACTGACCACTCTCTCAGTGAAGAACCTTTTCCTAATGTCCAATCTGAACTTCCCCTGATGCAGCTTCATTCCATTTCCTCATGTCCTATCCCTGGTCACCAGAGAGANTACATCTAGAGTTGCCCTGTCCCAGATGCAGAATCAGCACTTGTCTTTCTTAAACTCCATATGGTTGATGATTGCCCAGCCCTCTCATTTGTCAAGGTTTCTCTGCAGGGCCTCTCTGCCTCCAGGGAGTCCACAGCTCCTCCTAGTTTAGTATCACTGGCAAACTTACTTATTGTACATTTGATTCCTTCTTCCAGATTATTTATAAAAACATTAAAGAGCACTGGCCCTAGAATTGAGCCCTGGGGAATCCCACTGGTGACCAGTTGACAGCCTGATGTGACCCCATTTATGACAACTCTTTAAACCCGATCCATCAGCCAACCGTTCACCCAATCTATTATGGACTTGTCTAGCTGTGTGCTGGACATTTTGTGCGGTATGATACTGTGAAAGACAGTATTGAAAGCTTTGCTAAAAATCAAAAAAACCTCACATCTACTGGTGTCCCTTGGTCAGCTAGACTGGTGACCTTGTTGTTAAAGGAAATTAAATTGGTTAAACAGGACTTTCCCCTCGTGAACCCATGTCTGTGACCAATGACTACATCATCTCTCAAATGTGTTTCACTAAGTCCCAGAATAACTTTCCCTATAATTTTGCCAGGTGCTGAAATGAGACTGACAGGCCTGTAGTTACCAGGGTCTTCCTTCTTGACATGTATCAATATTTCTTTGTAGACTGATACCTGTGCTGGTAAATGGTATGAAATATTCAGAGATTGATATTATTCTGTTAAAGGTAAGCATTCCTTTCTTTTATACTCAGTAAGAATATCTGGTTAACTTCTGACTTGTAAATCAGAATGGTTGAGCTGGTAGGCCAGATCTGGTATGCCATCTGTTCAATGGAGATTTAGCTTTTTGGGGCAAGGTGTGCTGTTCCAAAAACTAAATGCGACTGCTGCCATGTTTGTTGGAAAATAATCTGTGGGCTTTCCTGCTTTGCCCCTCTCCCCTTCCACCCATCTTTGGCAGAGCTGGGATACTTCTTTTACCCATGAATTACTGCAGCAAAGCAGCCTGAAAAGAAATTATCAGAATTAATTTTAATGCCCTTCTAGCTTGAAGTACACAGCTTTTTCCATCACAACATTTTAGAATGTGTCTGTGTACTTGAATTTCTCTATCTTTTCTTCCTTATAATTCCTTCCCATCAAGAGTAATTTCTTAACAAGAAGGGTACTTTGTGCTTTTCCATGAGATTACCTCTGTTGCTTCTATTTTCCTGATTTTTTTCTGGTAAATACTGAAGCAGAATGCAGGAACAATGGCATTTTTAGTTAGCTGGGCAGCACAAGTGGGATGTGAATCTTTCACGTTTATAAAATATTGAACTAAAATTGACACTACATTCTTAACTTTCTTGAGCAATATAGTTGCACTAGTTTATCTGATAAAACATTTTTTGACAGGGGGATGTTGAAGAAGATGAAGCTATTCCAGATAGTGAACAGGACATAAGACCTCGTTTTCATCGTTCACGAACAGTAGCTCAGCAACATGAAGAAGATCATATTGAAGATGATGATGATGATGACAATGATCTTGATGATGATGATGCTATTTCTGACTGGAATTTAAGTATGTCAAAGTAATGTGTAAAATGTTTTAAAATATACCTTCTTGCATAATACAAGAACCATAGTAAAAAGAGGAGTTTCTGTGTAGGAATACTGAGGCTTTGATTTGAATAGAAAAAGAACTATCTGCTGATATAATTGGCGATTGGGGCAGAGGAGGAGTCTTTCAGGTGATGTTTTGGCTATATAACTGTATTGAAAAATCTAGCTACCTGTAAACTTATTTTGAATATGGCCAATAGAGCTGCAAACATCTACTGGATGCAATTCAACAGAAGCTTTGGATTTTGAATTTTAATTCTACAGGATAATACAAAGCATGTATCACTGCTTTTTTAAAAAGTCTTTGTGGTGGGTTGACCTTGACTGGACGCAAAGAGGAAAACAAGATAGGTTTATTCTCTACTTCCCATCAGCAAGCAACATTCAGCTACTTCCTAGGAAGCAGGGCTTCAGCAGATGTAGCAGTTGCTCCAGAAGGCAAACACTGTAAATAATGAATTCCTCCCCTTCCTCCTCCTTTCCTTGGCTTTTATATCTGAGCTGACGTCATATGGTATGGAATATCCCTTTGGTCAGTTTGGGTCAACTGGCCTAGATGTATCCCCTCCTAGGATCTTGCCCACCCCCAGCCTACTGATGGGGGGAATGTTGGAGAGACAGTGCTGAAGCTGTGCCACTGGTGTGTTATCAACACCTTTCTAGCCACCAATGCAAAGCACAGCACTGTGTGGGCTGCTAATGGGGAAATGAACTTCGTCTCAGCCAGACCCAATCCAATCTTACACATTGCTCTTAGCTTAATACTTTCTTTTACTTCAGTTTTTCCTCTAAATCTGGTTTGTGTGTTTGATTTTTTCCCCTCCATTTGAACATGCTACTCCTGACAGCCATTACCAGTAGTTCAGATGTAGTACACATAAATGTACCTTGAAGCTTATGGATCAAACAACTTTGAGACATATCTAAGCTTTTAATATTATTATTGTTGTTATTATTTTAGAAGACAAAAAGCACAAATATGTTTTCCTTTGTAAAGTATCTTTTTTATAGTTTTAAATTCATAATGCTGTTCTTGTAGTCATTGTGTGTAGAGGTTGCAGAATTAAATCAATATTTTCTGGAAAACAGCTGAAATGACAGAGGGTGCTCTGTGGTCCACAGTTTTGGTTAAGAACATGAGGAAACTAAAGCTGGGTAGGAAAGAGAGAGAACAGAACAGTTAAGAAATCTGTTTTGATGTATGCCCTCTGGACTTGAGAGAATTTGGATTATCTGAATTTCAGAATTGTGTGCCCTGTTTATTATCCAGTGTTCTATATTTGACTTCCAATTTCAGCAAAGAAGAAACATCAGCATAGCCTGACAGCAACATTGGTTACTAATGAAACCTGGTAACTAAATATGGGAGCCCACCTTTTTTTCTTCTAGTAGAAAGTTGAAACAGAATCACAGAATATGCTGTTGGAAGGAACCCACAAGGATCATCAAGTCCAACTCTTAACCCTGCACAGGACCATCCCCAAGAGTCACACCATGTGCCTGAGAGTATCATCCAAATACTTCTTGAGCTCTGGCAGGCTTGATGCTGTGACCACTTATCTGGGGAGCCTGTCCCAGTGCCCAACCACCCTCTGGGTGAAGAACCTTTTTCTAAGGTGCTGGTCTTGGGGAGTCTATGCTGTTTATTATTGTTTTTTAGTGAAGATCTGCTCTGAGTTAAGGGCTCATGTTTGGTTTTATTCAAGTCTATTTGACATCATCTAGAAGCAGAGTAGAAAAAAAATTCTATTTGTTATCTATTCTAGTAGTTGCTATCTCCCAGCTGAAAAATTATCTGTGTCTTGTTTAGGCCCACTAGTAGTTTAGATCCAGGTTAGGATTTTTTCATGATGTGGTTCCTGTCAGTGAGTATTTTAATATCCCTAGTGTGTAAGTCCTCTTATTACCTATTAAAATTCTGCAAAAATGGCTTTCTGAGAGCTGTGGCTATGTACCGGAGTACAATGGATCCCTGTGTATTGTAATGAAATTAAAGCATCTTTCCTCCTGATGCCCTGAAGCTCAAAGTTAAAATGAGTATCATACTGTCTAACTACAACTGCTTGTATAATAAGCAGATTAACACTGTTAATTCCCTTCAGGGAAATGTTCTGCTGCTGCACTAGATGTCCTAGCCAATGTATTTCGTGATGAACTTCTGCCACACATCTTGCCCCTTTTGAAGGAATTGCTTTTCCATCCCGAATGGGTAGTTAAAGAATCTGGTATCCTTGTTCTTGGAGCAATTGCTGAAGGTAAGGCAACAGTGCATATCAGGTTGCTGAATTTTTGATTGGTTCTAAAGCAGCTCTGTGATCCTTTTTGGGTGAATTTGCTTGTGTAAGCAAGTATATATCCTTAACTGATTTGCTTTTAGTGATTAATCTCTACATCTACTAATTGATGACTGCAGTTACTTGTTTAATTTTTCATTTTCAAATCTGCATTTTTCGAAGGTTAAATAACTTAGATAATTTCTTTTATTTCTCCCTTTCTTAACTCTGTGGCATATATTTATTGGTCTCTCATGAAATACTACCTTGATTTGATACAACAGGAATATTTGCATTTCATTCAGTGTTTTTAGAAATTGAGAAGACCAGACCTGTGACTTCAGTTCCCTGAGCTGCTTTTTGTGGATGGTTTTCTGATTTAAATGTGATAACTTCCATTTCTTTGTAATTACTTACAGTCTTGACTTTTTGCCTGTATTTTCATTATCTCTGTCCATTTTGCAAACTGAAGGAATATGTTTGGGTCCATGCCTGAATCATCTATCTTTTCCTGCAGTGCGTAGTGAACATATATTTTCTTTGTTGATAGAAAGCATTTTTGTTGGTTTTGATTTCAATTCAAGCAAGGTAAAAGTTAGTATTTCTGGCAAATTTCAGTGCATTGCTGCCCTTGCTGACTTGAAAGTGTGTAGCTTTTATTGTTGGTCAGTATTTGTGTGATATTAGGAGAAAGCAAGAAGAAAATTAAATTTCTTAAGGAATCTTTTTTAATGATATGATGATTTGCTATCAAGGCCTAATCTTTCTCTACTTGCTGTCTTGGTCACTCTGAGTAGACTGGCATAAGACTTCTAAGCTTTATAAACTAATTTTGTTTTTATGTTCTTGCTATACTTCATTTAATAAAGCAGAATTTATGGGAATAGGAGAAGCACTGAAGTAGAAATGTAGTTGGAATGAATGTAAATTTCATTGGGGATTTTAATTACTGTTTATGGTGTGGTTTCTTTTTAGGACTTAACATAAATTAGGTAGACTTGCTTTGTATATTGGTAAAATGTTTTACTACATGGTAGAGAATAAAAATATGTCCTTTCTAGGAAATAACAAAAAGTTCTATTATGTTTTCTAATTTTCCTACTGTAATAGCTATATTTTTCCTTCTAGGCTGCATGCAGGGTATGATTCCATATCTTCCTGAGCTGATCCCTCACCTTATTCAGTGCCTTTCTAATAAAAAGGCTCTTGTGCGCTCCATTACTTGCTGGACTCTTAGTCGCTATGCACACTGGGTAGTTAGTCAACCCCCAGACACATACTTGAAGCCATTAATGACTGAGTTGCTAAAGCGCATTCTGGATAGCAACAAGAGAGTACAAGAAGCTGCCTGCAGGTGAGCCAAAGCTTAAACAAAACATGCTATCCTTGACACTGCTTTCTCATGGGAAAATATTTCCTTTATTGATTAATGTATAACTCCATTTCTAGCTCTTAATGTATTTTTTTTTCCTTTTAAATTGGAGTAGGTTCAGCTTCTTCTGAAGTCATCACAAATAACTCTGAAGTAAAATCAAAACAAATAATTTGTCTTTCTCATGTCCGGTTTGTTTTTAGAATATATGAATAATCAAACTAAACAATCTATTGCAGTTAAAGAAATTATCTGTATGTGACACCTGTTTATTTTCCATATTTGAGATTTCATTGACCAGAAACTGGCTTTTATAGGCCTATGAGCAAGGTCAATACTGGAAAACTATAGTATCATTGCATTAGCGATGTTTATATTTAGCTCAGAATTATTTCAAGGTATATTCCCTTTCTCTTAAAAGGAGATTCTTGGAGGTAAGATTCCCTTTTCTCCCTTGTCTGCTGATATTAAAAAAAATGGACACACCATTAATGGAATGGGCACACCTCTTGTGCAGGGAGCTCAGCAAATAAAGCTTTTATATGTCAGTTTGTGTGGGGCAGGAGTGTACACAGCAGACTGCCAAGAAAGTTTCTTCATAAAGCAGGATTAGATCTGTAGCATATATACATAAAAGGTTTTTACCGGAATATTTTTAAATTTTTCTCACCACAGTGTAAGAGCTGAATCTTTGTGTTCAATTAAAATAGATTGAGTTTGTCTCAGTAATACCATTTTGAAAACATACCTTGGATGAATTTAAAGACTAAATACAGTTCTGTGTTTAAATAGGAATGGGTAGTATGGGGCATTTTGGGGTGTTCTTGTTTTGTTTTTTCCAAGATACTGACTTTCCTATTTGGGGTGGGGTTTTTTGTCATTCAGTGCCTTTGCTACTCTAGAAGAGGAGGCTTGTACAGAGCTTGTTCCTTATCTTGCATATATACTTGACACTTTGGTCTTCGCATTTAGTAAATACCAGCATAAAAACCTGCTCATTCTTTATGATGCTATAGGAACTCTAGCAGATTCTGTAGGACATCATCTAAATAAACCAGTGAGTATACTTTATGTTCTGTAGAAACACTCATCATATATTGAAAAACTGGTTTGATGGGTTATGTAGTGTGCTTTATATGTTATAAAACATAAATGCTGGCTTCAATAATAATAAATGTTTACATGAAAAATACACAGACTGTGTAATTTTCACACTACACAAATATTCCCTGTTTTGAATAAATAATTCTGTGTTTGGTGGCTTGGGAAATGTGCTTCTCATTATTGTGACTTTTTTTTTCCCCTCATTCTCATAATTTTTCAGCTCAAAGGAGATATATATATCTCAATATAGATATAAAATGGGACTTTAAAGAAATTGGTGGAATGTGTGTGCTAATTTCTAATGACTTTTTTGTTTGTTTGTTTGTAACCACTTTCAGTATAGCTAAGCTGCTCTGAGTGTCTTTCCAATGCATTGAAGCACATCATCATTAGAAATTGCTTTATCCAAGAGTGGAACAGATGTGCATTTTATATCTAAAAACACAGAATCCTTTGGGCAAAGCAATGATAATACAGGCAGATGTAGTGGAGTTTTTGTAGTGTACATGTTCATTAATAGGCTGTACATACATGTCATGCATCTTATGAAGGCTGTTTAAATTTGTTTTATTTCTCTATAGTGCTTCACATGACAGACAAACTAGGATAAAACAATTTGGGTTGGTGCCATGGCATTTTACTTGCCATTCAAGACTCCACACCATCAAAGGACATCTTTTCCAATCTCTCTATGGCCTTGGCCAGCTTGACTTTTGACAGCATCAGGAGGAAGCTAAATGAGAGCTCCTGGTGATGGAACTTTCTTCAGTCTCTTAGAACTTTGTATCTTTGGACATCGCATTAGCTGGCAGCATCTGTTGTCTCTTTGGATACTTTCTGGGAGCAACAGTACTACAGGGATCCCTCGCTTAATGTCCTTGTGACTGTGACAGCAGTGGTAGGGAAGATGGAACATTTTATACAGAACTGGTAAACACTCTTCTGGAGGGATAGAAAATTACTTATTACTTTCTTTATGGATGGGTAGTTGATTGAGGAAGAGGTTTCAGGAACTTGGGAGGATAAGGTTTTGGCATCAGGCCAATGAGATATGGTTGAGAAAAGCAGGCGGCAGATGCACAGCCAGATTGCATCACTGGTAAAAACATTTTCTGTAGCTCCTGAGTCAATCCTATAGATTTGTAACAACTGAGGCAGCTATTAAAAGTTGCTAAACTGAAGCCAAAGATGGAGAAAAATATTTCTTCTGCAAAGGTACCTATGTGCTTCAGCAAAAAACCTTAAGACATAAATTTTAATTTCTAATATTAAACTACTACATATTGCAACAATGATTGAATTACAGTATATCAATTTTCTTTTGCTGAAAAAGTAGAATATATCAATTTTCTAGCTTTGAAATAAACTAGTATGCAATTGAGTGTTTCAGTAGCTGATGCATTTTTATCTTAAACAGGAATATATTCAGATGCTAATGCCTCCATTAATCCAGAAGTGGAACATGTTGAAGGATGAAGATAAAGATCTCTTCCCTTTATTAGAGGTAAATGGTAACATTTGAATATGTTTTATCAACTTCTTTTGGGAATTACCCCTTTTACTAAGGATGCTCCTACTAGGAAGTGTGACTATAAAAGCTTTCAGTATTTCCCATTATGGAGAAAATATTATGACAATAGTGAGAAAAATTTGTGACTGAGGAAATGTTATTAAGTTTAATCTTTTAGATTTCTTTTTTTCCTGCCATTCTTGATTGTTTTCTTTGGGATTCTTTGTTTTTTAAAAAATTGTTCCATCTCTGTTGTTCTTGTCTTCTCTTCCTCCCTGCTCTCCCTTTGTCCCTCCATTAAAACAATTACTGACAGGCTGAAGGTATGAACCAGATGATGTAGTCTATTCTCTGTATTTTCCAAGTGTGAAGCAGAAAAACACTTCTAGAGAAATTAGTTTCATAACTCTTGGGTAATGTTAGGGCTTATATATTGTCAGGATACTCTGAAGTTTAGTATAAGTGCTAGCTGAATTATAGTAATTGTCTTCATATGAACTGTCTTGGCCACCTTGAAGAAGATTCTGCTCCTGAGAAATTTTCTCAATTGACATATGTAGGAGAGAGTAACAGTTAGCTGACAGTTGCCTTGGCTCAGCTAATCGATACTACCTTTCCATGTTGTTTTTACTTAATCAGTTACTTGTAGGTATACTTAAAAGGCTTTCAATTTACCTCACGCAAGTAAAAGTTACTTGGGGGAGGTGAAGAAAGCTAGTGTCTCTCTTGCTTTTTTTTTCTTTATTTTATTCCAGTGCCTGTCGTCAGTTGCTACTGCCTTGCAATCTGGCTTTCTTCCATACTGTGAGCCTGTGTACCAGCGTTGTGTAAATCTGGTGCAGAAGACACTTGCACAAGCCATGGTATTTTTCTATTGCTATTCCAATGTTTTAAGAATATCTCCTTAAACCAATGTATTAACTATGTAAAGTTAGAGGTTTGCAGGGAGATTTGTAGTATTAACTGTTGAATATTTAAATGAAGCTGCAGTTCTGAAACTGTTTGTTTTTACTTTTATGCATACCCCTGAGAAAATGCATAATTTGTTGCAGTTGCACAATGCTCAGCCAGACCAATACGAGGCTCCAGATAAAGATTTCATGATTGTGGCTCTTGATTTACTCAGTGGTTTAGCTGAAGGACTTGGAGGCAACATTGAACAGCTAGTGGCTCGCAGCAATATCCTGACACTAATGTACCAATGCATGCAGGTGAGATGAGTAACCTGTTTAATCCAAGAATTTTCTTTCTTAAGAGAATCAGAAACAGTTCTAGAATTGTCAGGTTTTTTTCTTCCTCTCTTTAGGATAAAATGCCTGAGGTACGGCAGAGTTCTTTTGCATTGTTAGGTGATCTGACAAAGGCGTGTTTTCAGCATGTTAAGCCTTGCATCGGTATGTTTCTTTTACATATTAAATAATTAACTTGTTTTACAAACTGATTAGAGGCTGGTTTAGCCATTGTTAATTTCCCTTATTTGTGGTTTGCCTTGTCATGGTGTTGTAAGTTTTCATTTTCTTTTATCAGCAAGAGTCTGTAGTCTTTTCTCCTTTGAACTGTGTGTTAAAGATGTGTTGTTCTTTTTGTAGACAGTGCAAAAGTTCATTTTGCTGCTTGATTTTTATAATGTAACATGATTCCTGTTTTGCTGGAATACACTTAGTACTTAGACTTCAATTAGAACAGTTGCTGTCTTTGGTAAATTCTAGAATTTGTAGGGTTTTTTGTTCTGCTAGAATCTATGAATGCTTGGATAGGCTTAGAATTTAAATTTTAGTGAAATATTAGTCACAAAGATAGATTATAACATCTGCCAAATAAATTTTAATCAAAGCCGTGATTTTCTTTCTAGGCTTCATTGTTGTTGGCTGTTGGGGTTTTTTGGGGGGATTGGTGTTGTGTTTGGCACTTTTTGTTGTTGAAGGGGATGTTTGTTTTGGGGAGAGGGGGTTTGGTCATTCTTTTTTTTTTTTTAGCACAGCTAAATACATAGCTATCCCAGGTTTGCTTTTTTCCCCCCACTCCTGGGAAGGGGATAAAAAAGTTTTTTAGAGTTACATAAATGTAAAATCTATTAGAAATATTTTTAAATCATAGTTTGAAAAGATTTGCATTGATCTGCTTAGGTTGTATCATCCAAGTTAATCTCATATATAGCAAAAATACAGCTCTTGTTAATTCAGGTGTAATGCTTTATGAGAATTTAAATATGCTTACATGATTTTTAAAGAAACTCTTTCCCCTCGTGATCTTACAGTAATGGAACAAGATGGTTGTATTGTGTGATGAGATTTTAAAATAATGTTCTTTCTAGCTGATTTCATGCCTATTTTGGGAACAAACCTAAACCCTGAATTCATTTCTGTGTGTAACAATGCCACCTGGGCAATTGGAGAAATCTCCATCCAGATGGGTAAGATTTTTTTTTTCTTTGAATATTTGCATATTTAGCATGATTTGTCTGGGTTGGGTTTTTTTTCTTATTTTTAGTGATGCTTTCATGTTAAAAATTTAAATTTTTACATTCTTGTCCTTGACAGTAAGTTCAATGTACCAGATCGAAATAGATTGTGTATATTAATGGTCATTTTCTTCTAAATGTTTCTTTTTGACTGTTTCAGGTATAGAGATGCAGCCTTATATTCCAATGGTGTTGCACCAGCTTGTAGAAATAATTAACAGACCCAACACACCAAAGACATTGTTGGAGAACACAGGTATCCAAAAACTGAACCATTTATGGTGAAGGGAATTAGAGGGGTTTTTTTCTAATATGATTTTAGAAAATCAAATAGAACTTATTTTATTGCTATGTATTTGGCTTTTATANAATTGTATAGGGGAACCACACCAGAACTGGCTTCATTGCTATGTATTTGGCTTTTATAAGCAAAAGCAACTCTGTTTTGCAGAAGCTCTTACAAGTCTCAGTCTTGCAGCAAATCATATATCTAGATTCTAAAAATTATTGTTTTCTCCTTTATAACATTTATTATATCTATTTATCATCTGTTAAATTATTCTTCCATTTTTATTTATATATTAAATGTGACAAATGTATGCAGTAACACTTAAAGACTTATTTCTCACTGATCTTGATATATGCATGTCCTTACACGTGTACTGTATATATATGTCTAGTGTTGGAAACAAATGTAATTGGCATATATAAAACAAATAATGAACGCCTTGAATTTACAAAAAATGCAGTCTTTTAAGATAAACTTGTAATATTTTACACAAAAATCTAGATCTGTGATTGCAGTTTTACCACAACATAACTGAAATTATATTTAATTTCTATTACCTGCTCACTTAATAACAAATTTCTGAAAAGTATTCTAATAATGACATGCATACTTTATGTTCTGGTCCATAGCTATGCATTCTGAATGGAGACCAATCCCCAAATACTTTGCTGAATCAAAATTTCTGAGGCTTGTTTCTTTTGCATTTATAGAGGGCATGTTCTGGTATGACTAGCACCTTCCATACTGCAGCAAAAATGGACTAATAATGTGATGGGTTTATGGTTTACTATTTTACTAATTGAGAATTCTTTTTTTTTTTTCTATTTGAAAACTGTCTTGTAAGAAAATGACAGTGTAGTTGTTACACCTGACGTGATTGAAAATTATGCAAATACAATGGTACAGTTATATTTTTTGAGCAAAGCAGGAGATAATTTGGAGAGAGATTTTTCATTGCATATTTTTCCTCCAATGTTCTCTAAACTTAAAAGCTGCACTTTCTATGCTCCTCTACCCCCACTTAGTATGGAAGGTGAAGTTGAAGGGAAAATTAGGTAGTTGTATGGCAGATTATAGGTACTATTTTTTAAAAATGTAATCTTGGAGCAAATACCTACTTGTTGTGACATATACCACGGAATAGTATAACAATTAAATTTTCCCTGCCCCTGCCCTGCGTTCCTCTGCGCTGATGGATGTGTAATACCTGTAACTGAGAGGCATCCAATACTTAAATGTTTGCTTCCGCATTTTTAAGAGAATTTTTGGAAGCATCTAAACACTGACTTCTATTTTATTTATTTATTTATTTATTTATTATTCTCTTAATAGTTACTTTAAATGTGGATGGATAACTGCAAATAAATGTTGAGTGTGGTGTACTTATTATTCGTTTGTTGTGGGATATTTTACTGTGTGCCACTAATATGTGCAAGAAAATTACTGTTTTTGCTGTAGCTTGCTATGTGATTAATTATGACAACACTTAATTATGAAGACACACTTGGACAGAGATTAGTATTCCTTGTACAGACCGTAGCTGTGAGAATTTACAGATAAAACTTAAAATTGTATTTTCATTTGAACTTCAAGTGCAGTTCTATAAGATAGTAAAAAATTTTATAGACACTACATAAGAAAAATGAGTACCATCAGAGCAAAACAGTGTATTAACAGTGAGTTGCAGCTTTTGTGGAATTAATATGTTTCAGATTACTGCTATATCCTACACCAAACTTTTATTGGAGAAAGCATCATCTGCTTTATTGCATGTTTCATGAAACTGTTCACAAATGCTTTGTTAATTAGTGTTGCATAGTATGTCCCTTGAACATAGGTTTCCTTTCTCTGCTTCATACAAATCTGCTGGATTTTAGTATTCATGTATTTTGCTTCCAGTGATCCTGATACATTATTCCCCACCCTCTCCTTTTTCTAAAGATTAATCTTCTGTGAGTTGAGCAAACACCATTA
>VWZF01005825.1:8581-37460 GCA_013396755.1 Sclerurus mexicanus
TTGATGCAGGCATCTTTGCTCAGGTTGGTAATATCATTTTGTGTATGAAGGTAATTTCTTGTTTCCCAAAAGAGGCCTGTTCCTTTCTCAATGGTGGAGCATTCAATTTAAAGGTTCAGCTGTAAAGCAGAAGGATAATTGTCTTTACATTTCTTCACTCATGGTTGATTTTTATTCATAAACCTTTGTAACTTCTGTTTCTAATGTGTTTTTTTCTGGCATGAAATGAAACTGTTTGTTTTAGAAATTGCATAGTATGGATAAAGCTGTACAGCCATTAAGTTTGCTCAGATACAGCTAGTTTTAAACACAGCAAATAAAGATAGTTGAACTGTTATTGTGTGATTAGATTGGAATATCTTTAGTTTTAAGATTATTCATTAATTTACAAGAACATTTTATAAACACTTTTCCATCATTAAAAATAAAAGCTCTTTATAATTCATGTCTTTATTTATTTATGGATTCATTTCACTGATTGCTGTCTGTGTTTCTTTGAACTTTCTAAAAAGAGATTTACCAAAATGAGGAAAAACAAGCTCCTTCTAGTACCATACAGAATTTGAAAATAAGTGGTCAAACTTGAATTTATTCAGTTTGGGAGTACATGGTGGTGCTTTGCAAACTATTTTGATGTCCTAGGCAGTCTTCCTTGGGAGTTCCAAGAAATAATAGCTTAAGACTCTAAGGTGGGATCAGCTTCTATTGTCTTGCCATCTGATACTTTGCATTTATTTTAGCCCAACGTGAAAATATGAACGTCTATTACTATCCTTTATAGCTCCTCCAAAAAGTCAAGATTTCTCTCTGAAATATGAGAGCTCTGAACAGACATGGGATCAACTGAATCTCTGTGTTGTCATCTTCCTTACCTTAGAAATAACCATGGAACTACTTTATGGTTTTTGTGGGAAGACTACATAGAATCTGAGAAACAGCTGCTCACAGAACTGTTTTTGCTCAGCGCTGCTCTTTGTTAACCTTCCTTCAGAACCAAATTTGGGCATGCCTCTTGGGATTTCATTTTGCAGGTCGAAGTGAGAGCTCCTTCAGGTACAGTGCCACTTTTCTTAATAAGGTAGTGGGAATACTTTTTCAGGATGGGGAAAACTTTGGCACTGCTGCATTTCTCAGATGAAAGGAATCATAAATTTATTTCTCATCCTGTAGTGACATGTACTTATTGCCTGGCAAGGCTTGGATAAGGAACTTCTTCCCTCCAGTTATATCTCTTCCAGAATACAACAAGGAAGTTGGCCTTTTACTGGATGTGAGTGAATTCCAGAGAAATTAATTTACAGTAGGACTGTAGATGCCAGCAAGACGGTATTAATGTTAGGCTGGTGTCGAAACTCCACCACAATCAATGATGGAGTCAACTAGTCAGCAGTGATTTATTTGACCAACATGTCTGTTGTAGGATGAGTTAGTTGCTCTCTGGAACCCTCTGACTGTGCTGCTTAGCCCCTTCTTGACTACAGAGGATACCTAAACACCTACAATAAGAGATGAATTCCATGCTTGGAGTTCAGCTGGGAATGTACGGCCATCCTGTCCTTGATTCCAGGTCAGTTTCTGAATTTTATATGAGGCCTGTGCAACACAAAATTCAATATAAATTCCTCAAGCCAGGCAGAGAGCTAGACTTGCGTTTGCAGAGTTGTGGTTGTGTTAGCACAATCAGAGATGACAACCATGCTATTGCTTCCGCAGACAAGTAGTGGAGCTCCTGGTTTCTGAATCTCATTCAAGCTGTGGCATGAACGATGTACCAGCTTCTGGGTATGCAGTTGCTGTTCCAGGACTCCAGGTCAGAGACTGAAGTGCATGGAGTGTTTAGAAGCCTTCAAGATTGGGTGTCAGATGAGGGCAAAGCAGAGAAGGCAGAAATGGGTTGCAGTCTGGGATCTAGTTACTTTCAGTTTTGCTTTAACCCCTTTTTATGAACCCTTTAAACTTATTTATTTATTTATCTAATACTTCAGTCTGTGTTAATTTAAGATGATCGAGAAGAACAAGAGATCTTTACATTGACTTCCTTCATCTCAGTTTCAGAGAGTGTAGTGCACTTTTTCTTTCCATTCTCCTGTTTTCAGTGTTGCTCTGAGTGTTTTTATTTGTTGTGATGCTGTCACACTCAATATTCTCTACTTATTTTTTAGTTATGGATGTATTTTTAATTATTTTGCTAATATTTGAATATTTGAATATTATTTCGCTTTGCATTTGAAGCTTTTAATTAAGTTCCACTTTTGTGCTCCTCTTATAATTTTTATTTTTTTTTCCCTGGGAGGAACTATAGCTCATTTATTGTCAGTTTCTTACTGACTTTTTTTTTTTTTTTCCAGAAGGCTATTTCTGTGAAAAAACAAAGGGACGTGTTTACTTATATTGCCATTCACATTATTCAGTCTGGTGGGCATTATTACTGTCAGCTATTGATTAAATCCTCTTTGTAAAGAGTTCCTCTGGATATATTTGGCATGATGAAGTACTCTCTAATTGTGATGCAGAGTTCGATGCTTAATACTGCTTGCTCTGTTCAAATGACTTAGATCATCATATTTTTTTAAAGATTAATTAAATGAAATAATTTACACTTTTATGCCATCAGGAATTCTTTTCTGCCTTGCTGTCTGGCCTCATTTTTGCTGTGCATTCCAACTGCAATCACCAAAACACCTGGTGAGATGATAGATGGGCACATGACCCTAGACAAACTTCACCCTAGGGGAAATAATTATTGGATTTTTTTTCTTCTGGTTTTCTTTTTGTGTTATATTTGAATTTTGTTTGTGCATTTTGTTTTCTTTTTTCTACATAGTGGATATAACTGGTTATGCAACGTGTACAGTATCTTGCCCAAGGCTGATTTTAGATTTGGTTTGGGAATGGGATTATTGTGTGTTCTCTGGGCAGAAGGGCTTCTGCTTGACAGTAGTCAGACCGGTAGTAAATTCCAACTCCCTTGCAAGGACAACCCTTTGGTGGAAAAGAGGCCAAGGACATGGTAGTTTTGAGTGTGGGACTTCTCTGATAAACATACAATCAGTTTAGCTTTACAAAAATATGCTTGAATATGTAAATGAAGGCTGTCTGGAGTCAACTCTGAGCTGCTTTCTGGATGTTATGCAAGGTTTATGCAGTGATTACTGAGCTTTTCCATGCAAGGGTAGCAATTACTACTGCAACCCTTACATTAGATGACACATACACAGATAGTGAAATACTGCAAGAGAAAAGTAAACCTAGTCTGAACAATACCCACAGATTAAAGCTCCTATGAGCTTTAATCACACATAATGAGGGGATTAGTGAAAACGAGGTGCTAGACCTTTAAACTAAAGGATGAGTAGAGGACAGCTGTGGAAAGGGGGCAGATACCAGGTTTAGTGTGCAAAAGCCAAACACATCTCACCTGAGAGATACTAGGTCAATCCTGCTGCGTACTGGCTTCTCTGTGCAGTCTGTATGCATTCCCTTTCCTCTGGCTGTGCTTCTCTCACAGGAGAAGTATGCTTCTGATCAGATCTACAGCTGAAAAATGACAGGATGGATATGATGGGGAGCTGCAGGAAACAACCCATCACCTGTGCCCATGTGCTTCCCTAGAATTCTTAACTCTAATCGAAGAAGACTGGGAAGGAAAGAAGTGGGGTGCACAAGGATATTGCAGACCCTTTTCTGAGCTATGTCAGACAGATCTTGAGCCCATCTTCTTAAGAAATATAAAGGTGTCAATCGGTCTGTGTATGTTAGCAGCCTTCCAAGGAAGGGCAAAAGGTCTGAGCTGGAAGCAGGAGGATTTTTTGATCCAAGTGAGTAAACTGAATATACCGGGTACAAAACCAGTTTCTTCCCTCCATAAGCGTTCAAGATCAGTTTTTATTACTCTCTCTTAAGCACTAGCTGTGCTTTTGTTCAGTGCATTGAACAACATTTTACTCCTCTTAGTGGTTGTTATTTGACTTCTTCCCAAATGTATCCTTGAAGATCATTGCTGTGCTTTTTCAAACTTTTAAATACACTTCAGGGAAGGGATTATTTTCTTGTGATGCTAGGGACAGGAAGGTAATAGAAAATGTAGATATTTCCACTTCCACCCACCATTTGTTTTTGTGTCTTCTTGTTGAAAGCTGTATTTTAATGACAAATTTTGATCTGGGACCAGATGCAGACTTTTCAGATTTCAATAGCACTGGGCACACAAGTGTGTGCATAAGAGAAGGAGGTAAAAGCGAAAAGGGAAGCAACTAAGATATAGCTGGAAAGATACTCTGCAGCTGAGAGATAGTGGTACAAATAAATCAACTTTATAATATCATCTCTTCCAATACTGTCTTTTCTGAGTCCTCATGCCCTGAAAAGTACAGAGAAATGAGGAAATTACAAGGCATGTTGAATTCCACTTTAATTCCACACACAGTATCTATTTTACTTCAAACGTATAGCTTTTCACTTTTCTTCGTATCTGCACATTTAAAGCAGAGTAGTTTATAGTCTAAAAGATGTAGTTTTCATATCTGTTGTCTCTTGGGAGAATGGGATATAATTTGTGTCTAGTTTTGTCCAAAAAATTCAGTAAGTTCTACGTAACATATATAAATCTACATAATAGATTTTTTCAGTGATTTTTGTGCTCTATTACTGTTATTTAATACAAGCTGTTATACATTATAAGTTATTTCCTTGAATGCACTAACAGTCATTTAGGATACTTACAGGTTTTGACACTTCAGCATGAGAGAGGAATTAATAAAAACTAAGAAGATTAGCTAGGACTGACCGTGACCGACAGCAGAATGATGTTGATTATTTGAACACAGTAAACAAATTCTAATCATATGAGTTTTTAAATTTACTTTGTTTTTCTACCTCTTAAAGAAAATCGATTAAAAATCTTCATTATCTGCATCAGACAAGTTATGTCAAGAAAGAACGAAATGCCAAGGAGCTTACTTACACCTTTTACATCTTAATTTGAGTTTTCCAACTAATTTATATTTTGGCTAAATGGATATTTTCAAGTGAAAATATGTTTTGACTTCTGATATAGTTAACACATTTAATTTTCTCTGGTTTTAAACATAAGCCCATGCATTAATGTAGATATGAAAAAATGCAAACCAAGCAACAAATTTATTTTCTAAATTTCCTCTCAGAATTCTGTATGTAGCAACTGAATTTGAAAGCAGAGGGAACTCATATCTCTTAACTATGGATTTTCTTTACAGTTTTTCTGGTGAGGTTTATGGGAAGCTGGGAAGAAATTAGTAAGAAAGAGTTGGAGTAGAGTTGGATAGTCTTTCTTCAGACATAACATGCACTTAGAAATTATGTAAAACTGAGGAGCTCTAACTGTGACAGTAGAAACCTGGATAGAGACATTTAAGCAGTAAGTCTGTTTCTGGTTTCCTTCTGAGAAAAATCCAATTCTGAACAATTTACAGTGACTTTTTTTTTTGGTCAATATTAATTATATACTTTTCTTTTTAAATAGTTTTATATCAGCCCCTGAAAGCCTTGGGAGATCTGACTTGTGCTTAATCCTTTGCAGAAGATACAAACTTGTCCAGTGAGCCAATTGAAATGAAGATATGGCCAGTTAAGCAACTTGTCAATGCAAGTGTTGCCAGCTCATCTGAGAAATGCATCCGTCTGGCTGAGGGGTCCTGCTCACATTCACTGAGTAAATAAAGATGCTGCTGCATCTAGTTTGCCATCCCAAAACTTGCCACCAATTCTTTAGATTTGGTGAAATGTGTGTGTACAGCATCAGTAGGTTCAGTTCATGGTCTAATGTCTTCTCACAAACCACACCTTCATTAGTGCTTTAAGCTGCACTGTGAACAATCGAGTCATGTATTTCCATCTGCTGTGGTGTGATAACCTCTCTAGAAAAATGACATGAGGAGCTAGAAATGGTGATAGATTAAAACATTAAAACATATAGGTTTATATGAGAAGGTATCAGGAAAAAGAGGAGGACAGCCTGGAGAAGATAATGCTCCAGAGTGACCTTACAGCAGCCTTCCACTACCTAAAGGGGGTGTACAAGAAAGCTGTAGAGGGACTTCTGACAAGGGCATGGTAGAACAAGAGGGAATGGCTTCAAACTGAAAGAGAATAGGTTTAAATCAGATATTAGGAAGAAATTCTTTACTATTGTGGTGGTGAGGTACTGGAAGAGGTTGCCCAGAGAAGTTATGGGCGCCCCATCCCTGGAAGTGTTCAAGGCCAGGTTGGACAGGGTTTTGAGCAATGTGTTCTAGTGGAAGATATCCCTGCCCATTGCAGGTGCTTGGAACTAGATGATCTTTAAGGTCCCTTCTATGGGACCCAAACCATTCTATGATTTTTTGATTCTATGATTAGACCTGATGACTTGAAAATGCTTCTAAGGATGGTTTGAAGTGTCAATGTCACTTGTATTTGTTTCTGTTTCACTTAAATAGTCTGGTTTCTTGCATGCATGTTTATCTTTGGACCTTATGAACAGTTTTTCCTGTTCAAGTGTCAGCTTGTTAAGACCTAAAGCTAGACAGAATTTTCACTTCTGTTTTAAAAGAAGTGCTTTCCAGATACTTTTTAATATTCCTGAGCTGACCCAAAACTTACCATTTTTGTTTGTTTTACAGAATATTCTGAATTGGCAGGGATCACAAAGATCAACAAGTCCAACACTTCAGTGAATGGCCCGTATGGGGATCAAACCCATGACCTTGCTTTATTAGCACCATCCTCTAATCAACTGAGCTAATCTCAGGGTGTTGCTCAAGGGTAGCCCAGCTTTTCTTTTATATCTCACAAAACTTTCTTTGGCAGCTTCTTTTCCCTTCTATTGAAAAGTATAGTCAGAAAAATCAGATGGTTGGTTCCAGGATGGCTTTTTTACACACCAGCAGCAACATAAACCCCATAGCTACTATAGCTCCAGAAAGAGTACATCAAGAAACTTGTAATTGCAGCACTGTTTCAGAAAGAGAGGGAGAAATTTGAAGTGTGCTATGTCAGTGGCCAGGGCTTTCTATCACTCTCAGGCTGGGTGCAGCTGGAGCAGCTTTCTTTTTTGTGCTTCTTATAAGAGTAGCCCCTTGCTCTGCTGCTAAGCAGCATCTTGGACCTTTCACAAGAAACATAAACCAAATGCTCAATCGAACTGAAGAAGCATCCGTGATAGTCTGTGGTGGCAGAATAAATGCCCCTCTCTTTCCCTCTGGCCCCTGTGGTGCCTGAGCAGATCATCTGCTTTCATGTTCTGCTGAAACAGGCAAACTAGAGCTGCTGAATGCTGCTGGGGAGAAAATCCATGGAAAACTGGATGGTCAGCTGTGGGAATCTGTGCAACAGGCAGGGGAGAAGGTGTGAAACAAACATGGGAGGGAGGCAGCAGAAATAAAATTTAAATCATGTTCCAAATAGTTCTTTTGAGTAGCTGATGATGTCAGTAGTTTCTTAAGGCATTTACAGCAGCTAAGTGCTTTGTAGTTTATTTCAAGGTATGAACTGAACTAAATGACCAGCCTATTCATGGTGATTCACTTTAACCACATCTAAGATTTTCAAGAGATCACTTCTGTATTCTTTCTGTAGTAAGATTTTACACTGACTTACTCATTTTCAACAATACTCCCTTGTAATGATAAAGATGTCTGCTTCTCTTGTTTCCTAAATCAAATGCCATTATTTTCTTTCTCACTTGTGCCTGCAAATCTAATATTTAAAATGGTCTAATTCTTCTCACAGTAAGAAAAACAGGTGTCAGGAAATGAACAAAAATGACTAAGTCTCATATTCTTGCAAAGTAGTTCTATTTTTCTTCCAAAACTTCTGCCAACAAAAGCTAAATCCCAATGTCTGCACTGACTTTCCCATTTCTTAAAGTTGCATGACTGGAACTTTGTATGAATAGTGATTAATTTGTAAGATGTAGCGTATCGTTTTTAGCACAGGTGTCATGGGTTAAAAAGCCTGGAAACCATTCTTGTTTTCATGATACTCTAAAAAGGTTTGCATGAATAAATTTATTTTAGATATCAAAGTGCCTTGGCTGACAAAAATTCTTTACAGCTGTGTTTAGATAGAGTTAAAATAATACTGTCCATCTGTGTTGTACTCTAATGTAATTTGACCAGTTAGTAAAACTGAGAGTACATTATTAGAAACATACCACTACTACTGTACAGCTTTTCCAGAAATACCCAGGGGTGCTTTTGTTGATAAGATACTGCTTTAACTTTTCTTCATAAAGCTAAAAACAGTCCCACTCATCTCATTCTTTCACTCTCCTTTATAGAATAAGGTAAGGCAGTATCTTTCAATTGGATGTGGGGAGTTTTTGTTTGGCTTTTTTTTTTTTCTTTTACTTGCTGATAAACCTCGATAAGTGTAAAAATATTTAGCCCCTCTCCTTCCCTCTCTGCCCTGAAAATACCTTATATACCTCCTCTTACTGAAAAGTGCAGAATTGTTTTAAACAAGTTCCTCACATAGTACTTTTCTTGTATGGTGTTATTGTAACTCCATGAGCTGTGCATTTAAATCTAGCAGGCTTTGAAAGCCACTCTGTCCTTCTCAGAGTTGGGTTCTGAGAGAGTAAAGCTATTGTGCTCTTGTCAGTCTTTGAGAAAATGGGTGAATCACTAGTTGAAACTTATAAAAGATAAGCCTGAAAAATGTGTGGAAAATAAGTATGTATGCACTATATATATATATATATATATATACATATATATGCAGTGTTTATGTATGGTGGGTTTTTGTTGGAATTTTTTGTTTTTGTTTCTGGTTTTTGTTTTTGTTGTTTTTTTCTTCATTTGACTACATCAGCATGGACTTGTAGTTCATTCATTCATCTGAGGAGTTAGAAAGCAAGTCATTATATTTTGGGGAAGTGTAATTTTTGTGTCATGACATGGAAGGCCTAATGAAAATCTAAAAGTACAAATTAAGGTCCATCAAAGAAAGATTTATACTTGTTTTCTTTGTAGCAGCTTTACAGATTAAGGAGAGCTTGCTGTGTTTTTGTTTGTTATTGGAATGAAGGCATTCATTAGGCAGCTTAGACATCAGTGTGGCAAACAAAAAGACAGACTTCAGGAGCTGAAGCAAAATACTTGTGTGTAAGACAAAGGCAGTTGGGAGAAAGTTATTTGTTTCTCAAGGCATTGCAGAAAGTGCATATACAAATCAAAGATCTTGACTGCTCCTAACATGTAGATTTTCCAAGTTGTGTTGCTGTTGATGTAACAAATGCACAACCATGGGTAAATAGGTATGTAGAGAGAGAGCACTTTAAACAACAGCCATGAGTTGTTTATACTCATAATAATCTAAATGACTATGGACAACAAAGAAAGTAGTACTTCTGACTTCATTGACTAAGGAAGAACAGTAAATTCAGCTAGTAATACAGTTTGAGAGAATATTATGGGTCAGGATTGATCAGCTTTTCTTATGAGATTATTTTTATTGGCTTTTATTTAAACTAGAAAGAGAAAAAGGTCCCCTTGATTAGTGTTATTAAAACTTAAAATCAAACCTCAAGAATAAGAACTAGAAACATACTGCCAACAGAAATTGTCAGAGGGAACATACTGCTTGACGCATACCTGCCAACAACCTACAATTCTTTTTTCAAGAATTTCCTAGGATTTCACAAAAGCAGTAAAAGCATGTAGTAAATTTAAAAATTTAAATGCAGTTCTGTCTGCTGTGGGTGGTGAATCACAACCAATCATGGTTTTAATTTTAACTCTGACTCAGTTGCTGTTCTTACAACTCTTGTAACTTGTTGTAATGCTGCTTTATGCATCCAGTTTAAAAGGTATCACTTCATGATCTTATAGGATGTCCCTTTTATCAAGAGGGACAAGAGGAGATACTTTCTTACTGCAGAAACTTTCTGCAATTTTTATTTCCTTGATTTTTTGCTTGCAGATTATCTCTTTTCAAAGAGACATTATTTAACACAATAAAGCCATTTTTGCTGATCTATTAGGAAATGGGAAGATAAATGTAAATTGGGCTGAAATGCAGAAAGCTTTGAGATAAATTGCAGAAAACCCAGAAAAGTCACAAGCATCAGAAATCATATTTCCCTCTCCTTCACACTCCCAAGGGGGAACAGTTCTGCTTCTCTGCGCCATAGAAATCTTGCCTATAACAAAATAAGAAAAACTTTACATTGACATTACTTTTTGAATTTAGTCTAAGCTGAGAATAACTATTCTATTCTCAGTTTAATATTAGAGAGCAAAGATACTAATCCATGTTTAGATCCATGGTTTGGATTCAAGTTAACTTACAGTTCTGGAACAGGCTCACAGGACAGCAACCTTTTGAGCTGAGATCCAGATGTAGGATCTGGGCAGGTACCAGGACAACAAAACCAGATTATTTTCTCAATTCCTCCAATTCTTATGGCTTTTACTTCCAAATCACTTACTTTCCATTATTATATCACATGTAAGGTTGTAGCAAGTGCAATATGGAGTAAGGAGCCTTCAATCCCCTGCCTATGGTGTTTCTTGTGTGTTTTTTATCCTCAGGCATTTCCAAGGCAGACTTAAATTGACATGACAGCAAGGGAAGTTTTTCCAGTACCAGGGTATTCCTAAATGTAACAATAGTTTTTTGTAATCTCTTTGGCGTGAAACATACCCTCTGTCTCCCTGAGCTGGTCTTCTGTGTTTGGTGAATTCACACAAGGAACCTCGTAAATTTTAATAGGGGTGTTGCTTTTAATGAACATTCAACTCATGAGTAGGGATTGCATTTTTAGGACTTTAAATTTGTGCTATTTCTATCTGTAAAGATACACTTTAGCCTGGTTCCTCCTAACACAATAGTAGCAATTTGAAAAAGTGAACAACTTAAAAATCTGGGTGTTATTAACAGGAAAGTTGTTTTGGGCAGAAGTAAAAAAAAACCAAAAAACAAAACAAAACAAAAAAAACATTTCCACTAGCACTAATTACTAGTAAAATATTGTTTCTGATGAAGTCCAATTTTAAATTCTGGGTGCAGAATAATTGTCTTGTTGTTTTCGGGGAAAAAAGAGACAAAGTGCTTCTATAAAATTCAACTGAAAATGTTTTCCTGTGCTGCCTCATTGACTCACAACATCTTGCTGTGCATCCTTTATAATTAGGGATTTACAAACCATGCAGGTCACAGCATTGTTCTCAGCTTTGGTTAATTCCTCTCTGCTGAGGACTCTGGGTGTGCTCTATAGTAAATATCCTTGGGCTCTTCAACTCTGAGAGATTTTTACAGCAACTTGGTGTGTTCACATTATAGTCTTAAGCAAAACCATAATCAGCATATCTGCTGGGGAATTCAGTTTTACTTTTTGGTGTGATTCCACTATGTCTAGAAACTTTTGATGGCACCATAAAAAAATATTAGGTGAAGGGGAGCTGAAGATATTGGCAGCTGTTTATGTTTCTGTTGGATCTTTCCACCCAGAGAGGTGTTAGAGGGAGTTAACTTTGGACTGTGTAGTGAACTAACTGGTAGAATGCTACTGTTAAAATCATCAGCAGTAAAGAGGCCAAATTCACAAAACCCAGATTGTTAACAGGTCATTAAAGTTGACAATAGCCATATTTATCTCTTTTGCCTCTGCTCTTTCAGACTGTCTACAAAATTCAAGTCAACGACACCCTGAGATGATTTAGGCTGTTGTACAAATCTAATTTAATTTTTACCCTTTTGCTTTCTACCTCCCAACCCTGATGCCTTAAGCACCCAGACCATTGCTACCATCATGGGACGCTGACCCCCTGTTAATTCTCTGTTGCTTTTTGGTTTGGTGTTTTTTGTTTGTTTGTTTTGTGTGATTGCTGAACTGTTCCATGGAAATACTTAATTTTAAAATCAAACCTATCAAGCAGCCAACTTCACTCTTCCTTCTTTGGGATAGACTGTGTACTCTGCACTGCTTCTTGCTGAAGCCATAATAACAGTTCCTTCCTTTTCTGTGTTTTCATCTTGCAAAGGAGTGATGCAGATCTGGATAATAACATGTAACTTCTTCAGTTACCTGCAACAAATTTCTTGTCACAGGGCACACGTATAATCAATTCATACTGTTCTTCATTAGAGATTTATGTAATACTGAAAATTGTAATTGTGGGTGTTACAGAATTCTAGTTAATTTTATTTGAGGCAAAAATTAAATGCCTGTTTATCATTTAACTTGAAATATCAGATCATGTTGGTGCAACATTAGTACAGTAGCACTAACACAGATTCTCCCAGTTATTGGTTTGCCAAAAAGAAGAGGAAAGCTGTTCTAATTTGGTAACTTCTCTCTTTTCCCACTTGCATTGCATCATCTGGTGCCAGTCACCTCTCCTCACATGAGTCTACTGCCTACATACATAAAGACCTAATTCAATAGCCTTATTGAAATTATCAAGGGAATAATAAGAATTTGAAAATATAAGCCTAAGTCAACTAAACATTTTGATCATAACTCTGCAGGAAAATGAGTTCCCTCACTGAGAGGGATATCTGATTTTGGCTGAGAATACTGAAGGTTACTATGAGTTGGTTGTCACAATGTCCCCATGCCAGGATTAGCTTTTCCCCAGCTGGAGGTGATTTTACCACACTTACTGAGTTTGCTTCGTTAGTTTCTTCCTTATCTTTGGAGTTCTGCCAAATGTTGTTGTTGCCATAAATTCTGCTTTCTTTGTGTCCACTATCAGTAATACAACCTTCTCCCCAAGCTTTCTTTAGCTCCTCCTAGGTCTGAGACCATGTCAAGCCCTAAACCTTAACAAGGAAATTCTGCTAATAAGTAATTTATCTTTCTAACACTTGGACATAACTCTGAGTGGGACACTACTCTGAGGAAGGTAGACATGAATAAGACAGGTTGGAAAGATCCAGACATGGCCAGAGGTGAGCTGGGGCCTATGTTGGGTGTCTTGGTGAATCTCACGGCCGTGACATTCAATACCTCTAAGGGGGGATGATGCTCAGAGTGAACCATGTGAACTAGACACATCGGGGTATTTTGTTCCCTTGAGTAGCAACACCATTCGAGCCCTGCTGAGATGGGGACAGAGTGGGAAGGGGAGTATGCTTCCCCCCATGGAGATCTTCCAGCAGGGCCAAATTGCTCGCCATGGGCTGTGGGTTGCTGCCTTGGCCATTGGCAGGGTTTTGCTGCTACTGAAGATCAACTCTGACCTCCTTGCTGTCAAGTTCCCAATGGAAGGCTGCTCAGTGGAAAAAAAGGGACAGTTTCCCGCTTTCTTCCTGCTTTTAATCCTGTTCTTCAAATGTGACTGCCTGTCTCTGTTCTGCAAATCGCTGCAATTGTGTTTGACAAGTATGGATTTTGGTGAAGTAAATACAAGTTGTTATCTTATGCTTTTCTTTGTTTGCTTCTGTTGTACTGGTCTATGGGGCAGTATTCTCTCTATTAACTAGGACATTTTATCTGAGAGTATCTTCAAACCAGAGCAGAGGGGCTGTTGGCAGCTCCAGCTGAGGCTGCATCTGGCCCAGGCTCCTCTCCTGCCATGAAACTATTTAAGTGGCTTCCTGTGAGTCATTACCCGATGTGAATCAATATGTACTTCTACGAGTGTGAGAATTAATGAAGATTGGTCTCTGATGGATTTGTGCTTTGTGATTACATCCTATGCTGTCTACTGAAATACAAACACCAAATGAAACTTCTTGTGCAATTGAGGTCCTGAAAATCTCTTTATGTGCAGACTTTCTGCTGGGGATGACTGCATGCTACAACTTGTCTTTAGTGGAGGCACTGATTGGGGTCTCTTTTTCTTTCCAGTTTTCTAGTTCCATGAAGCTTAAGGATATAATGGCCTTGGAGATTTTTATCCTTATTTTTAATGTATTTTAAATTGGCTAGTAGGTTCAAAGATAGCTGGGGAACAGAAAGGCAAATTATCAAAGTGCAGACATAGTGTAATTGCATGAGATTTTCATCTTCAAGAAGCCAGGTTAGCAGGAGGTGAGAGAGACTTTCTGCAGAAAGATTGCCTAGGCTGTGGGGACTAGAAGGCTGAAGAATGAGGCTGGTTGTAAATAGAAGCTGACTTCAAATAAACAAGTATGTTTTATCTCTGCACAGCCTAAGATTTCATTGACAGAGCAGATTTGGAAAGGCAAAGGTTTATTACTAAAGCTTTACTGACTAGGTTGGGGCACTCTGAACATAATAAAAATTAAAATTTATTCATAACTGGAAGTTGAAGCTCAGGAAAGAACAATTCAACTTGTCATGACTGTCTTGACAGTTTTCTGAAATCCATTAGCTCATTTTGAAAGAGAAACCATAGAGAAGATTTTGTTAAAATCAAGAAGGATTTTAAAGACAAAATGAAGGGTGTAATTTTGCTGTTGTGTCAGATTTTCACCACTCACATCTTGAGTACTGTGTGCAGTTTTGGCCTCCTGACTGGAAGGAGGATGTAGCACCATTGCAGAAGGAACAGAGGGAAGGGCAACTAAAATGATAAAGTGGCCGAAACAGACTGAGGATGATCTGACAAAGATCTAGGTTTCTTCAGTTTGGAGAAAAGGTTGAGGCATGAGGCGACCAAAGATTTCACAATCATGAAGGCAACACATAACGGTTATTGGAACTGTTGTTCATCAATTCCAAAATACAGGAGTTGAAGGACACTAGAAAAAAATGGCAGTAGATACAATTTCAAGCACTCAAAGGAAAGAATTTTACTGTGCAGTTTGGAAACTTTGGGCATTTACTAGTACAGGATACGGTGAAATGGATAGTATCGACAGGTTCAAGAGACTTGCATGAATTTATGAGCAACAGCCCTGAAGATGGATAGTGAAAGCACAGGGCAGGTCAGTACTGTCCATCATTTCTAATTCATGAAGTCTGGGTGCTGGATGAGGAAAGAGACTGTAGAAAGTGTGCCCGTGGTACTCCTGGAAAGCATCTCTTACTGCTCTGTTGCAGAGGCAGCACTGGGTTTGATGAACCATTGTCTTGAACCACTCAGACATTCCTTAAGTTCCTGTGGTGTCTTCAGCCCACATGTAAGGCAAAAACTAACATGCAGATTGGAAGTGATGATGTGTAACATAACAGTTAGATTTCCTAGTTTTCATCTGGTCTGGGTCAAAGGCAATAATCAGTTGCTCCTGAATGTCAGTCTGGCATGATTATAAAAGGCAAGAGGCAATCACTAAAACCATGTTACAATTATTTCTTGAAGAACAGATTAAAGATTTTTTTCTCAGTGTGCCTTTGCATGTTTTTCAGAGCTCCATGTTTAACCCTGGCTAATGATGGAACTAAGTGTGGAAGACAAATGTTGGTGACAATTTTCTTTTACAATGAAACCTGTGAATTTGCTTAAGCACTGTTAACTAGATTTTCTCCTCTAATGATAAAATGCCTCCTGTTTTGGCACTGTGTTATAAGATTGTTTAGTTAAATGATGAAGTCTGTAGAATAAAGTGACTGATTTGAGAGAGTAGGAGAGAATTGTATTCATGTGCTGGTAAGCATAATTAGCACAATGTATTTTGTGTGTGATCACAACACTCTAAACTCAAAGTAAAAATGCTTGATAGCTTGGAGGTGGCAAGCTATTTCAGAAGCAATTCTTGAAATATTTCCTAAGTGGTATTGCAAGAAGTAGCAACAAAATAAGAATTATTTTTTAAACCAGGTGCTGAAATAAAATAAGAAAATAAATGAAAAAATAAAAAGGAAGTACGTGTTCTTACATTACAATTCTCAAAACTGTTATTTTCTCAAAGACAGCAAGAATAACAGCAAAACCTTGTTGTATGTTGTATTTTACAAGGTGTTGCTTTGACTGTCTTACATCATGATAATTACTTCACATTTTTTATGAAAATGAGTTTTTCATTAGCTTCAGTGGCCACAGTAGGATGTGTTTTAAATAACATGAAAGGCTAAAATACTTTGGAAACTTTGGGTACAAGTCTGTAAGTATTTATTGGCTAATTCTTTAAATGTTCTTTGGGCACAAAAAAGTCCTTTGTCTTTTTACAGAACCAGATACTTTACATGTGTTGAGCTTTTTTTGTCTCAATCAGTGAAACTTTTCATGGACTTAATTAAGTCTTGAAGAAACATGTTCTTTCAAAACAGCTGTTCTCTCTGCAAATGTTAGTCCTCCAACTGTTCTTCACTATCTGTAAGTCCATTTTAGGGCCAAACTAAGCTGGGTTTACACTCAGCTTGGTTCGTAATTCTATGAATCATTCACTATGATCCTTCACTATCATTCACTAATGAAAATAAGGATGCAGATCAGAAAGAAAGCATTTGGTTGTTGCTCTACTTTCTTTTTTTCAAATGTGTGTATCTCATGGAAGAAATAAAGTAAAGAATTTGAACAAAGAAATACAGAAATATGCGAAGAATCTGTATAAAGGATGCTTCAGAAAATCATTGGGAGGGAGGGGAGAGAACTAATCTAATTATGATAATGGATTTTTTATTATTTCCAGTGAAAGAAGCTGTAAATCTGGTGGTATCATGAAAAGTAATGTAAGTGGTTAACCTTGTTTCTGAGACGACATGAAACAACATAGGACATAAAGGGATCACTAGCAGGCAGAGGACAAAAAAAATTAAGGACTGAGAGGACTTCAGCTACAACAGGGACAGGGTCAAGCAGTGGTTCCTACCACTAGACCAGCCTGAAAGTCTGCAAAGAGCAGATAGCTCCTTACTTTCCTTACATGCCAGATCCTGGCATGCCTGTTGCCATCATGATTTTCCTTAAATTCAGGTACTTTACATCAGGTATAGACCTGGTCCAAAGTGTACAGAAGCAATCAGTGTGGCCAGAGGTGGCAGAGGCTGGCCAGTCTGTCCCTGGGCCAGCTTGCCAGTTGTGTTGATAGATGAAAGTTGAATTGACTCCCCAGGGCAGAAAGGACAAAAGGATTATTTAATTAATCCTATTGTTTAATTAATCCTATTGTTTCTAGCAAGAGAAACGTTTATTGTCAAGGCCAAACCTCTATTGCTCTCAGCATTCACATTAACAGTGAGAACAAATCTTCTCTACTGAGAGTCCTTGTGTGACTGGTGCAAAGCTGTCCCTCTGTCCCCCTTTTGTTGCAGGTATAGCGGCGTGGGTGGGCAAACACAGCAGGGGACTGGAATGGTCCATCTTAAATTTGACATTAGTTTTTGTGTAGTCTGTTTTTGCAATGAGGGTTGGGGGGAGCTGAGACCAGGCCTAAGGTTGTTGATGATTGTGATTTCAAAGAGAAGTGTGTGTGCTCCAGGCTGGTTATATGGGGTTATTGTGCTGTCTGTGAGGTCCTGGGACAGGGTGCCATATGGGGCACCAAGTCTCAAGGGTTCTCTCCGCTTGGTGGGTTATTCCCAAATGTGCTCTGCTTTTGCTGTGCTGGCAAGCTGTGCTAGACAGAGGACAGGATAGAACTGGCTAAGGAAAGATTTCAGTAGGGAAAGGAAATCATGTTCTCTGTCTGTACATGACTGTTCCTAAAGTTAATGGCCTTGCTGAAACTACTGCTGGCAGGCAGCAAGCAGAGCTTTAACTTGGGTCCCTTAGGAGGTGACGAGTGGGGAGCTGGGAAAGCAGCTACAGAAACATCAGGCAGCAAAGTAAATGAAGAGCCATCCTGGGACATTGCTCTAGCATTTTATGGAGAATAGTAGGAATATACATAGTATATAGCCAGTAACCACAAAAAGATGTGAAATAGACGAGGATTGAACAGACATAAGGAGGCTTAAGAACATTAAAAGCAATTTTGGTTCAATGGCTTGACTATATAACATTTTAGATTTCTCAGCTGATAACTAATAAAAAGCAGAGAAATGGATTTTGAAAGTTTAAAAGCTCTGCTTAATGGTGAAAGGAAGCAGAGACACAGACAGATGGATAGAGGTAGGGTCAATAGGGGCTGAATTAAAAACAGTAGAGCATGCTTCCAAACTGAGTAAGGAAAAAGAATTGGAAGAGGATGAGACAGTAACAGTGAGATTGAGAAGACAAGAACAGTAATTTAGGAGCTTGATGGTAAAAAACAGATTGAAGAGATAAACTGGATTGGAATTAGCAATGTTATAATTGATGAAGCCTAGTTCAGTGAATAAAGATTTTCTAATTCAAACTTCCAATAGCATTAACTAGTTCTTCTCCTATCTCTGGTATTTTTAGTAAGTATGTAGTTTGTATTTACTGCACCATTAATGTAGGGTAAGTGTCAGAAAAAGCAAGACATTAACTGTCTGAAAGTTGAAGTGATTTTTGTATTTCTCCTTTGATCGTTGTTCATCTTTCTCTCTTCAGTGTTAATAGTCTTAAAATTTCTGTTCAAGGGTATCCTGTGTCCTTTGAAGGTCTGCAAGCTGCCATGTGTGTTTCTGTTACAGAGAATAATCCTCTGTCTCTGTATGTTCCCATGTTCCTCTCAAAAGGGAAATTTCAGGCATGTTGAGTATGACTTAGTAGTTTCTCACCACGAGAGCACAGTATCTCTAGGTAAGAAAGATTTTTATCACAGAAAGAATGGAAGTTACAACATGGAGTGGTTTTACATGTAATGCAAAACAGTTCATTATTTATTTATTTACTTGTTCATATCAAGTTAAAAGGCAAAATCATTCCTTCCCCTACCCACTTCACAGGTAGAATCAATTTCTCTGTGAATCAGTGACTCCAGGCATGCAGAACTAAAGGTATGATCTCAATCCCATCTAATCTACAGGCTCCTGAATCCTATTGAATTCAGTTGACTTTATATAAAAGTGTCAGCTGGAAAGATAAAGTTTTAAAATCATTCCTCTTCATGATAAATTTTTTTGTGAATATTAATAATAGTGTTGCTTTGCTCAGACATTGCATTGGCTTTGTGTATGCTGTGGGGCAGACATGAAAAATTTTGTCAGTTTTTGTTAGTATTGTTTTTATGGCTACAACCAATGCTTATCCAAACTGTTTCTTTGGCATCATTTTTTAAGGCTGTGAAGCCAACCTGAGTTGTGATGTTTTATGTAGCAAGGTTCTGCATTTTGCAGAAGCCTGGCATGTCTGATGTGTATACGTCTGTTCACTTACACAATTATCTCACTATCATCATGAGATAAAGGTTTTATATACACGAAAATGCATATAGAGGAGTTTTCTGTTCCAAAGATCAATGATGGATTTTAGGCAGGCAAGTGAAACAGAACTGTTGCCAGAACATTCCTTTGTGAGTCTTTAAGCATCCTGGCTCTGATATGGACAATATCTATCATTGTGTCCCATGTAGTGAGAACACACTGGCAATATTTATCAAAGATGCATCTGAAACAATCATAATGTTTGCTTCCACTTTTGGGTGAAATCCAAATACAGAACAATAAATATGATGAGATCATAGCCATTATTCACTCTAAAAGTTTGAAAAATGTCCAGTTCATTAGAAGTTTGAGATCTTAAATTACATATAAGTTGTTCTCTTTGCTGACGTAAGCAGTTCAGGACTGGAGGAGAGAAAAAGAAACAGAAAAAGGTGGGAAAACTACAAAAGTGAAACATGATGTATATGTCAAAGTCAGTACTGACTGTTGAAATGCTCTTATTTATGTTATCCTTTTGGGGCTTGAACTTTAAATTTCAAAGTACAATCAGCATATGCTTTAGTCTTAAAATTTGTGGAGAGCATGGAACATAAAGTACAGAAAGAAGCCCATGAGCTGTATGCATTTTTCTGTGGAAGAAGCCACTAAGGAGAAAAAACAGAGGATACACAGAACAGATAAGCAATAACCCTGACTCAGTGTTACCTTCTCCATTCACCTCACTGTAAAGTTATAAAGAAAAGAAAGACCACGTAAATTCTGCTGCCATCCCTGCTCAGCTGAAGCAGCAATGGAAAGTGTTAGGAACAGGACTTTGGCCTCTGTAACCACATTGGGAACTGCTGTACATGTTACTTCCCCTCCTCTTTCTCCAGTCTTTGCTCAGCCAGAAGGAGAATTTTCAAGTCACTGTGAATTGAGAGCCCAGCAGCAAGCAGGCCCCTTGATGTGTTGCTAAATGAAGCTTCAGGAAAGGAAGTGTACTGACAGTAGAGTGACCAAAATGAAAGCTATGAGATAAAATCCAGGAAAGGTGATCATTGCATATTTCTATATTACGTATAAAATAGCTAGTACATTTATCTAACTATGAGATGCATTCAATGGATCCTGTTTTAGAGGCTGATTAATGAAGTACATAAAGCTGGAAGGAGCATTATGAATCTCTTGTCATTGTAGTGATGTGACATGTTGTATTGGATTTCTGTAAGTGTCCCTGAAAATAGGAAAAATACCGTCTATAAAAGAAGGAGATGTTTTGCACTAATCCTCACTGCTTTTGAAATGGTATTTTGTAAGCCTAAGACAGTTATCTGTGCAAATGGATTCAATTAGAAACACACCCAAGTAATCTCAGAAAAAATGAGCTTGTCTGGTTGGATAAAATATCTTTAATTTAAAAATTTAATTAAATTTTTTCTTTAATTTAAAAAGTCTCTGTAAGTTATATAGGAGTTTATAAGTTTATAATTATTTTTCTTTAAGTTTCTTTACTGATAGATTTCAGCACTTCTTTATTTGAGAGACAACTGCTAGTCTACTTTAAGAAGAAATGTTTTTGTTAAGGTGTCTGGGCTCAACTGATCCTCAACAAGAAGAAAATTTGCCATGATGTAATTAAATTACTGTTTTTAGTTTCTGAATTTTCTAGATTGGAGGCAAAGTATTTTGTGTGGCTCTGGGGTGGTACTTTTATTTATATTAATAATTGTTTCCTAGAAATACAGTTTCTTCAAATTCTATCTGAATGAGGAAATAATTTCAATGGAAACTTTTTTGGGAGCCTTCTAGATAACAAAATCCAAAAGGGAAAAGTGCATTCCTCTATACTCCTATATTCCTCTATACACTTTTATTCAGTGGTTAGCTCATTCACCTGGGGTATGGAAGGACTGCCTGAGGTGATCTGCAGTTATATTAGAGTATACCAGTTAGTGGTTTCAGCAATTTACCCTGCTTAAATAAGCTAAAATTGGTCGTGTAAGTGAATCTGTTGAGGATCAGGAGTGTGTTTCGGAGCTCAACAGAAGTATGGGGCCCAGGGTACAGGTTATAAGGTACATCAAGGCACTCAGATACCTGTGCTTGGTGGAGAACAGGAACCAGCAGTCCCATCCCTCATCTGATGTCTTCTGATCAGAGGCACCAACCTGGTGGCTCCAGTGACCTTAGAGCTGAGCTGGATTTCATTTACAGATTGCTCTGGCTGAAACGGAACAGTTTCTTGTTATTATTGTCAGGATTTGTCAAGGAAATCGTCTAGACTTTCAATTTGAATCTAACTGAACTGAAGTTTGCAAAACTTGTTTGCAGACTAGTGCTTGTCGACACATCCGAGATAACAATTTAATCCAATCAACTTCAGTTGCTCACCAATCTCACAGGCGAGTATTGGGCCACCGTCTCCAAGCTGGTACTTGGTGCTTGCTGGTGAGTCACCCATTGCAGCCCTGTATTTCCCGGTTTAACTTCCAGCTCTCTGTCCTTGACTTGATAGTCCATTTTCCCATGCCTTCCGGAATTGAGCTGGCTCATGCAGGGTAAATTTGAAATGAAACCATACTCACTTTTCAGGTGAATTCTTCTAATGCAACAGCGTCTTGAAGTTTTTGTTTTTCTGTAAAAAAAAGGGCTTGCATTCTTTTATAGGTCTAAGTCCTAAGCTAGGTACTATTTGAAACAATTTATAAACAAAGAACCTTTTTTCCTGGTCACTCTTTTGGTAATTGATTTACAATATATTTTATTGGTGCGCTTATGCCTGATGACTATTTAGAAAAATAAAATAATATTATCATTGCTTCATATTTTTGTAGCCAGCTTCATGTTGTCTTTTGGTACCGTGGAAAGAATGTAAACAAAGCCCTACCTTGAACTTATAACTCTTCTGTTTGGGTGTGAAGAGGAAACCTAGGAAAACTGGTAATGCCACAAATTTAATTTAGATATATAAAGTCTGTAAAGTATGAAAATAGATACATTTTTGCACCATGAGGAATTTTGGTCCCAAATCTGTGAATTTCCCTGTTAAAACTCCATAAATAACTAACCCAAGTTATAAATAATAAAATCAAGTACATACATTTCTGTATGATAACACTGATTTTAGTGGCTTTTTGATATGAAGCAACTGTGTGAATTAAAACCAAAGTGCTTATCCTTGGGTTTTCTTCACTCTCTTGCCAAATTTTTGTGTGTTTTTTACATGAATCCGACAAACTAGTAATTTGCTTATGAAATATACAAAAAGTATATGTGATTGAAGAAGAAATTAAAAGAAAAAAGTGTCTGTTTTGTACAGACAATAGAAATAGTACATACCAATTAAAACCCCAAGAAACTTAAAGGAAAGACTTTCACTGACTTCTTTGTGCTTTTGGTGAGACCCTTGTGTTGATGGTTAATCTGTGAAGGAATGCAAAGGGTAAAATGATTCTTTCCTCAACATGCACAAAATGAAGAGTGAATATTAAAATGCATTGGTGTCACCTCAGTAACTTTGTTCTCAGGTGTCACATACACTTCCTTGTCAATAAGTAGATGTGACACACAATGCAACACTTAAATGGTGTTATGCAACCTTAAACAGTACCCAGAACTGCACTTCCTGTCCCTCATTATATTTTAATTAAATATGGATTGACAGTTTGTTTACATCAGACTTTTATTCAGTTAAAAGTAATGCTAGCTTATGACTATTGCTAGTGAAATAGCTGGAGCAGCAAGTTGGTGATTAGTGTCAATTTCTCTGGTGACCCGAGAAACAGGATATAAATAAATTAATTTGTAATTGTCAAATGAGCTGTTTCGCCAGGCTGGAATGGATTTAATTTAGCTAAAACAAGTTACATAGCTCAAAAACATTTTACTGTATGTACTTTATGTTCTTATGAACTTATATGTATTGTAATGAGTTGTGTGAACTGTGCTATAAAGAAAAAAAATTATAGAAAAAAAAATCTATAAACATTATGCAGTGCATAGTTCTAGGTACAAGTCTGAGCCCAGAAACACTGCTTTTGAGTTTGTCTTAATTGCTGTCCTGTTTACCCTGCATATTTTAGTTCTTCTCTAATCACCTAATGCATTCCTAACTTTCATGAGGTTTGTATCTCAGTTCTTAAATTACTAAATGATATAAAAATAAAAAAACACACCTAAAATATAATACAGAAAATACAGTTATACTAGCAGTTGGAAGTGCCTGTCATATATTTTTTTCTCATTCCTAATTCTCTTCATAATTTTCCAGGAAATAAATCCTGATCTCAATGCATGAATTTAAGTGGTAGCATGGAAGAATTTGAAATGCATGAAAAAGAGAGAAACACAAAGCAAACCAGAAGAAACTCTAAAACATAAAACTGTTAGGTGAAAAAAAAGCACTTGTACTGGGCAGATGAAAGCAGTGATATAACTGAAAGTAGTTTGTAATACAGAATATCATTCAACTCCCCCTAGGATGAAATTCCAGGCATTGTTCTATGTGGAAGTATATGTATTGATTATGCTAGGCTAATTAAATATCTTGTTCCATGTTACAAAATGCACAGTAAATAATGATGAAAGAAAGATGAATTTTTGAAAAGGAAACTCCACTTTCAGTGTTGTCAAAGGATTATTTTCTCAGCCAGCGAGGGAAACACTGTGCAACCATGAATCTTATAGTCATCAATAAAGTTGTTTAAATAAGAAGCAGTTGTCTGTCCTTCTTGGAATACCTTCTAAGCTGTAGATGAATAGCTTTTAACAAGCTAAGTTACCTTTACAGTTTAGTCTTCACTCTCAAGTAACCTAATTCCTAGGGGGCTGGCTAGATGTTAATAGATTCCTTAGGTGTCAGAGAGGTGCTGTTAGCTGGCACAGTGCAGAACACATATAGCCAAGAAGATTGTGAAGAACTTTTGTGAAATAAGAAGGTGTTTTGACGTATCCTGGGAGAAGCAAAAGAAAAAATGAGGAAAAACTGAGAAAAAAAAAAGAAAATAAAGAGAATATGGGAGTGGTTTATAATGTCACTTTGATGGGTTTCTGTTTGGGTTTGTTGTTTTTTTTTTAAGAAACAAGGCAAATGGAAGTAGAAAAAGCATTTATTTGAAAGGAAGGTTGCATTTTGAAGAAATGGAAGCTATTAATAAATTGCTGTCATTATCACATACTGATATTGACTGGAAGTGACCTGTAAATATCTTATTTGAGGGTCCAACCCTCAGACAAAGAAGGGAAAACTAAGGTGAAGCTGCTTTTAACAGCATTGTCTAGTTGAGGTTCCAGCATCTCTAGAGATGGAGATTCCACAGCATCTCTAGGCAACTGTGCCAGTGTGTGACTAACCTCATGGTTAGTTTCTTAATATTTGATAAGTTCTCTCAGGTTTTCCTTGGATTTCATGTGCTCCAGTGCCCCACTCAGTTGTTGACCATCTACTGAACTTGCTTCAATATGTCAATGTCTTTCTTGCCCTGGTGATACCAAAACTGGACATGGTACTCCAGGTGCAGTCTCACAGGTGTTGACTAAATGGTAGTAATCCTCTCCCTTGCCATTTTTGCCCATGTTTGCCCTCTTCAGCACAAGGGTATATTGCTAACTCACATTCAACTTGTGAAGCAACTAATAGTCAGGGGGTGCCCAGGCTGAGGTTTTTCTCTCTTGGCTGCAGGATTTTTCCTTTGCCATTGGTTTATTACTGCTGAGCTTTCTAAGGTTCATGTCAGGCCTTTTCTCCATCCTTCAGGTGTGCCAAAGAGCAGCACTGCCCTCAAGGCTGTTGATAACTCCCCTTGACAAATATGGTTTATGACTCACGCTTACCAGAATGCTCAGTTATTTCTCATGTCTTAGCCTTAGCCCTCTGTATTAAAAACATCTCATTCTTGTACTCTGTGTGATGAACTTAAAAACACGAATCTCCACCCAATCTCCACCCATCCTCAAGCCCTCACCACTTTGTTCTTAATTCAGTTCTTCATTCTTTGTTCTTCATTCAGTTTCCTCTGTGAAAAATTATAGTGACTTTCTGTAGATGTCTCTTTTTCTGCCTGTAGCTGCTCATTAGAGTAGAGATGCTAGGCCTAAGAGAAGAGATAATTGTTATATAGATAACTGGACTGGGATTTAAGGGATGACAAAGCAAGCATGCCAAAGCTGTGCAGGATTTTGAATTGAAAACAGGAAAAACAAAATCTGAAACTTTTCACTCTGGGATTCACTGCATCTTTTGTATGGTATCTCAGCTCTGGTTTCAGAGCAGGGAAACAAGCTGGTGGATACCCTGAGCCCTGCCTGCCATGTGAGATTTGTGCACATGAACCATCACTCACAATAAATCGTGTGAGACATATTCAGCCATGGTTGGTTTGGGTTTGCTGGTTTGTTTTTTTTTTTTTTTTTTTGGTCAGTGAATTCTCAATAAATACCAAGTGCTATTTGCACCCTTTCTAATTGAAGTATCATGTTTGCTTTGGTAGGCTTATTCAGCATGCTGCCCTTAGAGGACTGGCAGTGGGACTCCATGGCTGTGCTGGTCCCTGCCAGGTTCTTAGGTTTGTTTAGGAGAGAAGGGATGGGGTCATTTTTTTGTAGGAAAATGTATAGTTTTTATTGACTGACACTGCTTTTCCTTCCCTGTTCTGACATCCGTTTCCTTCAAGCAAACTGAACTATGTTACCTCCCACCTCTTGTTCAAACTGCTCACGCTAATCTTCCTGACTGCCTGCAGCTGGTTAGAGGATGCTCGGAGGAACCTCCCTGCTGACAGCAGTGTGGTACAGCTGACACAAACCTTTATGTCATGACTAAAACGTGTCTCTGCTGTCCAGTCACCTGAAAGTGCTCACTTCTCTTTTAAGTCCATCACTGCAGTTGTTGCGCTCCCTACACCGTCAGTAACTACACCTCTCCTGCTGAAGCTGTTGGTATGTGAGCTAGTGAGATTAAATCAGATGTGGCAGCATAGGCTGCAGACTCAGTTCTTACTGCAGGCCAAGGTGCTGCACAGATAAGAAAAGACTGAACTGTCCAAAAGCACATGAGCTGAGGAGGAATTTGAGTAAACCTCATAGCCAGCAATGCACCATGCCATGCCTTAGCTCTGCTTGCTCATTTATGCTTCTGTTTTTTGTTGACTTGTCTTGCTATGACATATAATCATGCTTATGCGGTGCCATGCTGTTATCTTTGTAAGGGTTATGGTCAGGACAGAAGCCATACACCTAAAATATATCTATTACATCCCCACCTAGTAAGCACAGTAATTTCTGAGTCAAGAGGGAGTTCAATAGATGGCTGCATCCTGTCCCCGTAAGACAGATGTGACATCAGTTAGCAAGGTACAGCTATTCACTCATTGTGTCTGAGCACAGTCTTCTTAGTAATTGATTTGAGATATTGTTACTTTGCTCAATTTTTTTCTCTAAATTTTCTTTCTTTTGAAAAATAAAAATACGCACAAGCAAAGCAAAATAAGGAATTCATTTACCCCAAAAATACAGTCCCATACTAGTCACTGTGAATATAATTAATTCTACCCTAGCCAAAACCAGCACACACCTTTACTGCTTTTACTACTGTTTTAACATTTTCAAAGTATTTCCATTCATTGACTTTTATCTGGGATGTATGTGTTACCAGCATTGTGCCTTATCATGAACCACCAGTTTGTTCTTGCACAAGCTTGTACGTTTGTAAACAGTGTCATTCCAGGCTCAGCTATTTCCACTTTTGTTTTTTATGGACTTTTTTCCAGAATGGCACATTTGTAATAATAATCTGTAAAACTATTAGGAGAGACAAAGTACCTGGTATTAAGAACTCTAAAAAAAAGTTTCTTTATGCAAATCTCTGATTAGTTAATTATTCTAGTTAACTATTAAGTTATGTTTTTAGAATAATAGAAAGTTCAGTCATACATCTCAAGATGAGTTCTCAAAAATCATCCTCAAAAACATTTGTAAAACATGACTGAAAATTATATGTAAATTGCCTAAAATTTCTTGGAGTAAAAATAGAAGATAACCATGGCCAGCTGGTGTTTAAAAAGAAAAAAGTTTAAATTAATGGCCTTAAAAAATAACAATAACAGTTGAGAATCTAAAAACAGACCCCTCAAGTCTTCTGTACATCTCCATAATCTCTTTCTTAAAATGTGTTTATGCTTCATGTCATACGACCTGGAAGGGAATACTGTGTACTGATGCACAGGTATATAACCTAACAAAAACTGTAGAAACAAATTGGAAATTTGAAGTTGACCTTTCATTTATATTAGAGTCATCTTAATAAAGTCGTACCTAGCTTAGTCACAGCACTATATGATTTCAGCATTGTTTAAGAAAGCTCCATGCTGAAAACTGAAGTGGATGTAGCAAGCAATACATTTTGATTTGAAGGTCTAGATTTAGGCAACTGAGCCTATGCACAAAGGATATGGATATTGGGGGGTGATGATTATGTTTTAGATTTAGATTTAGCTCTCTTCCTTTCACTTTTTCCTCCTTATTGCTGTTCATGACATCACTGCCAGTTTCAAATGAAACACTGTCATATGGGGCTGAACTCCTACCAGAATATCTCATACAATAACAACAGCGAAACTTGAATTCAGTCTTTGGCATTCAACCTGTCAATCTTTGTAAGGTAAATTGGTTTCATTTTGTGGGCAATCTGGAATGTTTATTCTACATATACAGCTGCTGAGACCTGTCATTAATTTGAATTTACTGTTCAAATTGACTGTGTATTTTCATCTATCAATGAAAGTATGCCACATTCAGGTATATAAATTCACTAGCATTGTTGACTATACACAGGTATTGTACTGACATAGCATATTAACAGTTTATATTTTTTACTTGTGAGACAAATGGGATTTGAGACAGCTTCTGAAATATAAACACACTTGTTTTAATCATATAAGAGCTATAGCAAGTTGACTGTTTCATGTTGGTATATTTCTGTATCTAAAATATGGTCATCTTGATAGCTCTGTATATCAGGACTTCAGCATTTGTTTTCTATTCTCATATCTAAGGATATATAAAACAATCATGAGTATACTGTATTTTTAAAATTTTTGTGAAGGTTTGAACAACGAGCCTTGAGGTGATACATAACCAGAATGCGCATGGGGTTTGTAATATGTGTGTTTCATTGTAACATGATTCTCCTGGTGTTCTGTGGGCTAAAAGTACATACATCACATGGGATTTGTGGGTAAATACATTTTTCAGAATCAAACATTCTCAACTGGAAACAGCCTGCAACAGGTTCCAACAAAGTAAGGTTGCATCACCTAGCTGATTATGTTTGTGCAGCAGAAAGAATGAGTGATCTCTTAGAAAGTTGTCACACTATACAGGAACATGTAAAGGCAGTATTAACTCTCGGATTCATGTAAACAGGGAGTAGACAACTAGCAAAATCGAGAGGGACCTGGTGTAATGCTGTTGGGGTTTAACCCCAACCAGCAACTAAGCCCCACATAGCTGCTTGTTCACCCCCATTCTCCTCACCCCCCTCAATGGGACGGGGGAGAGAATTCGTAGGATAAAAGTGGGAATCTCATGAACTGAGATAAGACAGTTAAATAAATAAAACATGCAAGCAAAGAAAAAGAAGGAACTCACTGACCCCTTCCTATGGGCAGAAAGGTGTTCAGCCATCCCCATGAAAGCAGGGCTCCAGCACTACTAACGGTGACTTGAAAAGACAAACACCTTCACTCCAAATGTCCCAAACTACTTTCTTTCTGCCCCCCCCCCCCCCCCCCCCCCTTA
>VWZF01005825.1:37478-50944 GCA_013396755.1 Sclerurus mexicanus
TTTATATGTTGAGCATGATGTCATATGGGATGGAATGTCCCTTGGGTCAGCAGGGGTCATCTGTCCTGGCTGTGTCTCCCCACAAGTTCTTGTGCACCCCCAGCCTCTTTGCTGGGGGGTGAGGTGAGGGGCAGAAAAGGCCTTGACTCTCTGTAAACACTTCTTAGCAATACCTAAAACATCTCTGAGTTATCAACCCTCTTTCCAGTACAAATACAAAACATAGCCCCATACTGGCTGCTATGAAGAAACTTAACTCTTTTCTAGTCAAAATTGGTACAAATATCAACCCAGTATCAGGAAGGCCACCCTTTTCTCCAGCAGTATTACCAGTGTCACANGCACTACTAACGGTGACTTGAAAAGACAAACACCTTCACTCCAAATGTCCCAAACTACTTTCTTTCTGCCCCCCCCCCCCCCCCCCCNTGAGCATGATGTCATATGGGATGGAATGTCCCTTGGGTCAGCAGGGGTCATCTGTCCTGGCTGTGTCTCCCCACAAGTTCTTGTGCACCCCCAGCCTCTTTGCTGGGGGGTGAGGTGAGGGGCAGAAAAGGCCTTGACTCTCTGTAAACACTTCTTAGCAATACCTAAAACATCTCTGAGTTATCAACCCTCTTTCCAGTACAAATACAAAACATAGCCCCATACTGGCTGCTATGAAGAAACTTAACTCTTTTCTAGTCAAAATTGGTACAAATATCAACCCAGTATCAGGAAGGCCACCCTTTTCTCCAGCAGTATTACCAGTGTCACATTATTCAATTAATATTAGTGCTGTGAAGTGTTAGTAAGATCTAGGTTGACAGAAATGCAGACCATTTTTTTAAACTAGAAAAAAAAATATCAAAAGTGTATTGTTGCATACAAATGGACCAAAATATTATATTTAGCAGCTAATAAAGTTGTCCTTTAATTGGCTAGTAGTTTGGTAAAGGACAAAACCCTATTATTAATAGAAAGTTAAACCTTGACCCTTCTATATATTCCAGGCCTTACTTGAAAAAACAAGGCATTGCTTCTGTAGCATTCAAATACCTAATACTGGAGAACTACTTCAAACAAGTTGCCATCATTCTAAGAAAGCATGGGCAACATCTGATGGAAATGAGATGCAAATATATCTAGTCTCTCAATAGAGACCAGTCTCCTTCCTCTATCATCCTCCCATTTTCCAGAAGAAAGAGAATGTGTGTATTGAGCTATATTTCATTAAAAGTTCAGAAAATAATCTTCTAGAAATCTTGTAAAGAGGGTCATCAGGAAAATTAATAAAGACATCAGCAATGCACAGAGACTCCAGTAAAAGATACCTTTTAGATCTGTCTTAATAATTCTATTTTAACTTCTGCCAGATTACTCAAATCAGTCCATCATTGTCCCAGAATAGGGCTGCTCTGTCAGGTTCATTTTATAGGCTGTTGATCAGTAAATAAGCATTTAATTCATATATATCAATAAAGTGGCTGTTTTTGTAAAATATTTTATCTCTGCTTTGTAGGTGAGATAATTAAAGCATGAAGGATGTGAGGGAGTTATGCAGTAAATTAGCACCAGAGCTAAGAAGGGGAGGACAAAGTTCTCTTGATTCTCAAAATAACGCTCTGGCTTCTGAGCTGTGAATTAATTTTTATAGAAACTGTGTCCCATGCAAAATTTATATGAACCATAAAGGAAAAGGGTTTTATAATACCCCAGACTTTCCTCCTGATTCCCCTTCAAATTGTTTCACCTTCACTCTGTGGGAATCACTGCACTGATTAGGTTTTTCAAATCCCCTGCTGTCTATTTCATTTGTGGAGCAAAAGTAATGTGATTTTAATTATATGACCAGTTTTGCACTTTGATTTCAAATTCAGAATACAACATGCTTCTAGACATTATCTTGTTGGATTGATGCAAATTTGCAAAGATAAGTTGTTTGCAGTAGATTTGACTACTCTTTCACAATAAATCCACTATACAGTCTCCAGCAAACAGCTGTAAGGATTTCTTGAGCCAGTGTTCATATCTCTTTGTGTTTCACTGTTTAAGATGGAATTTTCTCCCATAAGTTTGTTTTGAAATAATTTGTAGTATTCTAGAAAATCCTGGCTTAACCAGGTTGTTTGATTACACCATGTTAAAAGAATACTTTGGCATATTTGCTTTGAGCCCAATGCCTACTATTTTTCATCTGGTGACCCTTAGACTTCAATTACCTATTCACCCACTGCATGTTGCTCTTCATTTAACGTATTTGTTGTACTCCTTTTTATCATTCCATTTCCTCTCTGTAGCATTTAATTGTGTTCCTTTGTTTTTTTACACAGAGGTATTGTTATCATTCTTTTATTCTTTTTCTAGTAATAGTCTATTTGTTGAATGCAGAGGAGCAGATAATTCTGGATTTCAGCACATTACTGGCATATAACATGGCACAGTGGTCTCTGTTTTGTGCTCTACTTATTTTCTAATGATCTGTTGTCTTTCTGGTCACCAGTGAGCATTTTGCCATTTGTTTCCATAGAACCATCTGCAGGGACTATAAGACCTCTTTCTTGAGGGTAGTAAGCTCATTTGTTACTGTGTGTGCAATCAGGATTGCTCATTACTTATATTTATTGTCACAGAGTTTCATCTGTTATTCTATTGCCTGGTTGCTCATCATCATGAGATCCTTCTGCAACATCTGGCAAACCCATGAATGTTTAGAGCACAAAGGATGTGTTAGATGTGAGTAAACTATTAACTTGCTTAAATACAAAGATTATACATACTGTAATGTGTGTCCTTTTATGTCAGGTTTCCCACAGATCTTTATGGATGTGGGAGAGTTCTTTTTTAGTTCCCACTACTGCTGCCCAAGATACTAATTTTTATTTAGTTCTGCTGTAAGTACAGCTCTTTCTGAACTTCTCTGTCCATCACAGAGAAGCTTGAGACTGATGGGAGAAACTTTGACAAGCATTCTTTATATATTGGCCACCAGGCAGGACATTTTGTAGGCTGGATGGAGCTTTGGGAAGTGTTAGATCGATATGCAAATTGCTGTAGTCAGGGCTGTGCATCTCACTGGCTCCCACCTGCCTTTATAGCAAGCAGAGCAATTAACATGTCAGGCACTAGGACGGAAGGTGAAATGAAGCATAACAACAAGACAAACATGTTAAATCCCCCCACCCCTGCCCAAAATGGTGTATGAAGTAAATTTTACTAAGTTGGCTGATGCGTCCATTGTTTTGGGGAGACTGATGATTTGATAATGCCAAACAAGTCTCATACGCTTTCTTTACTGAGCCTATACATTGACTATACTATTGACTATACTAAAATCACATTCTAGGCAAGTAGAGTAAGAGATAATTTCAAGATCATCTTGTATGTTGTCATAAATCATGAAGACACTGCATGTCATGCTTACCAGTGGCTGCTATTCAGGGATCCTATCAAGTGCCTAGACAAAGAGGTCTTGTGCAATTTTCAGTGTCTTCTGATCTCCTGCTTAGTTCCAATTGACAGCCCAGAAGGTCTCTTAGAGAGCTCCTGTTGCTTTCACCTCCGTCCTGTCTGAAACAATGATTCCTTCACGTCTTTTTGAATGACTGTGGATACTTAATGGTTATAGTGGGACACTTGAAAAAAGCTCAGTGGAAACCCTAGTTCATTACACAGAAGACTTATACAGGAAAAGAGCTTGGTGATGACTCTGCACTAAGAGCAAAACGCAGTTCAGGGGAAAATTTTAACACAGGAAAATATTTGCATGTTAAAGTGGATATTTAATTTATATCAAGCAGCATATATTTAGCAAGAATTATGAGATTTAATTAGCATCATCATTGTCCTCAAAAGACATCATATGACATTTTGCTTGGGCAATTGTCCTCCCAAATCTTCAGCACCAGTGACCAGTTTTTCTTCTTTAATTTGAGGAAGGAAAACAGTCCCCTTGTTCTGTGCAGAAGCTGACAGGAAATCCGTTTACTGACTGGAAATTCATATTTAATTCTTCTGAATTTTCATAGTGATCATTCTCCTCTGAGCATCATGCAACATTTTTCCGCAACTGCTGTAACAAAAAATCCTTTCAGATTTGTTTCCATCTTTGTGTAAGTTCAGAAAATACATAGCTTTGATGATTTTTGAATGTCTTGTAGTCCAGAACAGTGGGAAAAAAAACCTCAAAACTGAACCGCTTTGTGATGGCTCCACTCCTTTTCCAGTCAGAGACTACCATACATAAAATTTCAGGGGTCAGGGTTTTTTTTAATATTTTTTTCGACTTTCAGAGAGGTGATAACTTTGATTATTACATTTCAGTGGTTGGTGAGAAGGCTTTGAATCTAAACTTTTTAACTAAACCAAATCCCAAAGGAAATCTATGTTAAAGTTTATTGGATGCAATGTGTTCCATACACAAGATATTTTTAGAAAAAATATTGTGACTGAAGTTACCTTAACTGTCTCTCTTCAGTAACGTCAGCTGTGACAGGATATATTTTGCAAAGACAAAGGCTGTCACAAAACCATTTTTTTTGTTTGTTTTAATCAATCTCTGCACAGCACAAATTGCCTAATGATTTTTATAAAAACAAGGTAGCAAAAAGAACCTGGGTTATGTCTGCCATAAATCCTGGAGGTACCTTACAAAGAGTGGGGAAAGAAAGGATTACAAAAAGAAAACTGTTACAATACTCTTACAGGCAGAAACTAGTTGTAGGGTAGGTAGCAGGGCTGCATTTAAGTTTACTCCTTGTCTGAGTGTTTATACAGAACTCTATATACAGCATTAGTTTTCAGTTTTATAGAGACTTCCTTAAAGAAAATGGAGAATTTCAGTAAATTATTTGCATCTTGTTGAATGTAAGTATTGAAAGCTTGATTTCAAACCACATATTCTTTCCTCACCCTGGGAGCCTTGAGGATTAGGCATGAACTACCAGATACATTTTATAGAAAAGAAAGCTGAAGTACTGAGAGATTAGAGTTCCCAGCAAACCAGCCACAAAGTTAGAATTAGAGCCTGTTATTCCAAACTTGTTTGTTCCTTTTATGATAAGTTTTAAGATTGACACTAAGAACAAAGAATTATAAGTTACCCCAGCGTCTTCATTTACTGTTGTTGATAAGTACATTTGAAAATATAATTCTAAGAAGTTCACTCATTCTGTCCTTGTGCCTTTGTAATTCTAGCTGCTCAGTGCAGAGACAGAAGACAAGAAATATAGTTTTACTGGTGTCCCAGGAAGCAAGTTTGGCCTTGTGTCTGTCTTTATATCGGTAACTTATTCATAGAAGCACAGCTGAAGTAGGGAGCCGTTCTGAAGTAAGAGTGGCAACAATCGTAACTTTATGTCAGCAATGAAGTTAATGTTTCTGTTCTCCTTTCATAGCTCATGGAGGAAGGTTTATGCACAAATACTTGCTCTTGCAACTAACAACAAAATCTGACTGGGAAAAATATTATAAGGGAAGCACATAAAATTCTGTTTCAAGAATATTTGACATGTTGGCTGAAAGGATTTTTTTCCCCCAAGTATTCTTGTAAATGACTCATTAACTTATCAAATATTAAAAACTGCTTATAGAAATGACCTATACCACAAAGTAGAACATATTCTCTATAAATATTTTTAGAATTAATTGAAGAATGGAAATTAGAGGCGTGGGCAAATGATATGAAATACAAAATAGATATATATAAAACTGATTAATGGGCTGTGAAAGAAGGGAGGTTATAGTAGGATTTTTTTTTCCATGGGACTTGAACAAGCAAGATTAAGCCAATTAAACTACATCAAATTTACAATATTGAGGATAAAATCTTTCTCCTGTTAAAAATTAGTCTGCATACAGCAAAATGGTAGAAATAGATGCAGAAGGAGATACAATACATTTTGTTCTTGATAGTTTCTTGATACTTGAATTCTTTAAATCAAATTTAGAAATTACTACTATGAAGAATTATAAAACACATTTGAATATCTAGAAATAAACCTTAGAAAAATGAATGGCTTTTAAACTATCTAACCAGTTCTCTGCATATATTCCATGAAACACATTATAAATAATTATATTAGTTAAATAATGTAATAAGCCTATTTTATATTAGGGTCATTTTTGAAGGAAAATTGTGTTTGTTAAGTCAAAGAAGAATATTTTACTTTAGTCTTCACCTGTAGAGCCTGCTTAAAAATAAATATTGAAGTTGTATAGTACATAAAACAGATTAAATTAATGACAAAAATATATAAATTTGTCTTTATGAGATCTTATGTCAAGGATCTGTCCCAACCTAAATGCTTCTTTTTTTTTCTCAAGTATTCAGCCTGTTTGAGGCATAGAAGAAAAATATTCCTAAGCAGGGAGAGGGAAGTTTTCAAAATTGGATGATACACCCACTGTTCATTTGGAAAGTCATACCCAAGAGCTGTGCTCTCTCTGCAGAGGAGTCATCTATCACCAGCCTCTGAGCTGATGCCTGGATGAAGGCCTTTGATTCTTAAAGTGTGTCCTGCTCCAAAGTCTTAGAGATACACAGAGGTAGACTATTTACAGCTCAGTCGATGGGAAAATAAAATTTTACTTTACCTCAAACTGCTGGCAGGTCAGGTTCTTCAAATCATGGCTCTGAAAAATGCTGCACCCTGTATAACCTCTTCTGAGTGCCATTGCATAAAGGACACTGTACCAAGTTACAATCTCTTTTTTATACCTTCTAGAATCCAGTTCCCTTTTTCTTTTATATTTTTGATTTGACTTTTGTACTTTTGAGACACTACTTCCTTGCCAAAATCTTTATGGCTGTGTTATTTTGTGGTGTGACAGCTTTGAAGAGGATTGTTCTCAAATTCCTTCTCCTTGCCAGAAATGCTCTCAGGCTTTTTGCTGGTAGTAGAGAAAAGAGACCAGACTCTTTCATACTGGACGTCAGCATCAAGGCAAAACTTTTGATTCTGTGGTAGACCATTCCAGTCCATCCATTTACTCTCCCAATTCTCAACAAAACAACATGATTTCAGAACAAATGGAACCTGAAAAGAGTTTGCTTGTAGTCCCTGGAGTCCTCAAGCCACCTGTTCTATGGGATGCTTTTTGACAATTGCAATGGTTTGACTTGTCAGTGCCATAAGGTTGGTCTTTATTCACCCCTGGATAAAAGAGTTTAAAGCAACCTTCTCCTCTTATCAGAAAAGTGGCTAGAGTCTGACATCAGACTTAGGAAGTGTATAACTTGACTTTCTTCAAAAGGAGGAACAGTACCATCATTACCAGGGCTGATAACAGAGGGAATGGGTTCTGTGGCACAAGAAGCTCTGCAAATGGAACTTGTTTTGTTTTGCGATAAGCTGATGCACTTCTGATGTAAAATGTTTCTGCCTTTCCATCTCCATGTGGCCCTTTGGATTTCCTCACAGATCCTGGCATTGGACAGCACATCTACAGAAGGAGTGTTGTTTTTCTCATGTAGATATTTGGGGGGTGGGTTGGATTTTTTTTTTGTTTGGTTGGGATTTTTTAATATAGTGTAATTGTTTTCTTTTTTTAAAAGCTGGTGAATATCACCTTTACTTTCCAGCTGACTTTAAACAGCTGCCCTTGACAATTTCAAATACGACACGGAATGTTGATCTCAAATCTAGATGGTAGGTGTAGAACAACTTCTATTTGAGTCACGGTACCAATACTATCCAACTATCTATTCTGTGAACGCACACCGATAAACTTCAAACAAAAGTGCAAAATTCTGCATGTTATAAAGTCCTACAGATTGCTGGTCTGATAAACATTGAAACCCACCTTTAGAGAATGTAGTGAGGAATAAACTATCTCACCAGTCTTTATTATATTTGGTCCTTGGGAAAGAGTCTAGTATACGGAGAGAGACTTAAAAAAATTCTATTAAAATTTCTTCGGAAAGCAGTTTTCTGTCAGGAACTGTATTGACTCCTTTTAATGACAATTTGGAGAATTTAGCATTGGTGTAGATTGGGTATTCAGGTAAGCTGTTGAATCAAGGGTGAAGATTTGGCCTCCAGTTGCAGAATGGCTTAATCTAGTCTTTAAAAAACCCCAAAATAATAACAAAAACCCATTCCAATTGCAAGTGTGTAGGATTCTATATCAACATTTCATGTTTGCTTCAGTTTTGTGGTTGTTCCCATAAGAAGAGAGACCTGTCAAATGTTGGCATTTCTAATGACATTGAAGAGAACTCAGTATTTTTCTGACTTGAGAATTAATATCACACAATATTAATTGTCAGTTTTAATCAAATACAGCATTTTGAAATATTCCATTTTAAACTGCAAACAAATGTTCTGCTGGGTCAACTTAAAAATTTGTTGCCATATTAATAACTGGAAGTTCATTAGATGTTTTGTGTCCTGTTGCTTTGGGAGCAATTAAAGACACCAGTCTGTAAGGTCTCAAGGCATTCTTTGGGCATCAATTGAATGTTCCCACTTTCTTATAGTCAGGAAATCCTGATGTTATTAATGCACTCTTCTTTCTTTTTTTATTTTTTTTTCTTTTTTTTTTTTTTAATTTGGTAAAAAATCCCAAAAATGTATTTTATTCTTTTTCCCCTTAAAGCAAGATTTCAGTGAAATCAGTGAACATCTGGTCTGTAGTCCTCTTGCTTGTGTTCTCTCATTCTTCCAAGTGTTGACAAATCAGCTTTGGCACCACTTCCATAAGTAGCTAAATCTTGCATGCAGGTGATTGCTTGAGCTTCAATGTACTTATTTACTCAGTTAAAACTAGATATTTGCTGGGGCCTCTGTAGATTTTTGTTCATTTTGGGGGTTTTCTTTGTAAAAGTTGTAAGAGAAGCAGTTGAAGTCAATCACCATAACATCATGTAAATAAGGGATGCTTCTGCCTTTCTGCCACCAACTACTTTGTGCACAGTGTAACCTGCCTACCCAGCCTTTTTGGCAATTAGCACTCTGCTTTGCCCGAAGGCAGCTCTGGTCTGAAAGTGCTGTATTGAGGGGAATATAATAAGCCCTTTTTGAATAGAGCTGCTTCTGTCCACCTTAGCAAGATTGCCTGAAAGGCTTACAGACAGCCCAGCTGTTTGTTACTGTGCAAGGCCTGAGTGTAAACTTTGGATATTTCAAGACTGTTGGAGGGGAAGAGCGTTCAAAATTTGGGATGTAAACATTATTCATGTCTAGCTATTAACCATATAACACCGCTCTTTTCATAACTCATCTAGATTAATTGCAATGAGGTCAGTCAGCAGCAGGGAATATGTTCTGAACAAGGTAAAACTTCACACCTTCTTGCTTGGAAAAGGGCAGGGTGTCACACAGAGCCATAAAATCAGGAGTGGCATGGAAAATGAGAGTGTGAAATAACTTAATCACTGTTTCTCAAAATACAGGGACTCAAATCAGCCAAAGGAATTATTTGATTTTAAAATAAATTATGTACTTTATCACACAATGTACCATTATGTTGTGAATTCATTCTCAGTGCAATCTTGAGAGGACTAAAAGTATAAATGGGTTTCTAAAGCAACCCCATGAATCCATAAAGAATAACTCAACTGCTTACTAGAAAAAAATCTGTTCTGGATGCAGACTCAGAAGGTACATGTCTGGCATATGGGAGGATATACAAAGACTTTTTTTTAAACAATGTCCAGATGCCTTCAGGTGGCCACTTTCAGAGGAGAGGATCTAGGCTCAGCAGACCATTGTCTCACTCTTCACTTCTTGTGGTCCCTAAGTCCCTTATGCTCCTGCCTCAGACAACATAGTCCCTGAATCTGTGTGTGTGTTTCTGCTTGCTGCCGGTAGGGAGCCAGATTAATACCTCCCAGCAGAGAGTAGGATGTAGGGCTAGACCTGCTTGTCACGTTCTGAGAGGTGCAGTAAAAACAGAGCCTTTGTGGCCACTCAGCTTTCCAGACTTTTAAGCTGAAGCTTTGGAGAGAGGTTTTGTTGAGGTGTTAAGAGAGATAAGTGATGTGGAAGATGGCATTTGATTTGACCTCAGATGCTGGTGGTTTCATTTATATGTTGGTGACCTGGCATGCTGCTGTCCTATGCTGGGCTGGGAAATTATTATGTACTTTCTCATGTAATTGAAACTATATAAAGCAGAGTAGGTGTTACAGGCTTCACACATGCTAGCTGTGAATATGAGCACTGCATGACTGGATAAATAAATTCACTGTGTATAATGTATATCCCAGCTACCTTTATTGTGTTAAATGTACAGTATGTGGAATGTTTGTGGAATACAACTTGAAAAAAGAAAAGGCAAACAATAATAGCAAAGCATATTGCTATGCTGAGAGACGTGGACTCTGAATGGTTTGCTTTAAGATTTCTGTGGAGGAAAGCTCAAAGTAAACTGTGATTGCTCTTATACATTAACATAAAAATCTAAGAAGAAAAATGCCACCAATTTTGTCTTGTCTCTCCCAGCTTGCTCTACTAGGGAATGGTTTAAAATTTGGTAATACTGAATGACTTACCGATAGCAGTTATCATTTGTGTATTCAAGGTATATATACTCAAAACTAGTATATTCAAAATATACCTCACCTCATTTTAAAAGTGTGCTTAGGTGCTTTGGCAATCTTCACTAGCACCTTTATTTGGAAAAATAGGGTCATGACACATTTGAAAGTGAAGATTTCTTTATGGGAATTTATTTTCTTTACTGTGCATTATTTATTTTAGATAGTATAATTTTTAAGTGTCTAGAAATTTGGTGTGTACGTTATGAAATGCAACATTAGCCCTGTGAGCTTATCTCTGTGTTAATAGGAAAGATACAAAAAGAGGATCTAGGTGAACCAGGGATGTTGGAGTTCATCACTGTAATCACATAAATATCTCAGTTAATTAATTCTCTCTCTGAAGTAGTGACAAGATCTGATGATGCTTGCAATCAGTGTTGGTCTCATAGCCAGAGATGCCTCTCTGTCCGTTAGATCCCTGTCTCCCCGGCCTGGTGGGATTGGGACACTGAGCAGAGTTACATCTATTCTGGTGTGACTTCTGAGCTTGCCAAATGCACAGAGAAGTTCCATCTGTAAGATGTGATGCTATGTGTGTCAGTACCTACATCACAGCTTACTGGTAACAGGAGGTTACCAGTAGGTTATTGGTTACAGAACTTTACCAGGAAAGGGGGGCACAGATCTGATCTTCTCTTCAGCTTGAGGGTACTCTCCTGCCCCTCAGGGCTTGCCCTGCATGCTAGGCTGCCACCTGTGCTGAGCAGAAGCATTTTCCACTTCTCCTGACAAACTGGGTCACCGGAGAGGGAAGGAATTAAAAAATCCCTCTAACTATACCAGAAGGCATGAGGGACCACAGTCCAGTATTTCATTGGACAATGTGGACCTTTGGACTCCACCCACAGTGCACAGGATCCTTTCAGTTTTCTGTTTCTGAACTTTTTATGTATTTTATTTTAAAACAGTCACTGGACAAAATCCTTTCAAAGTTCCTTAGACATTGGATGCAAGCATGGAAGAGAAACTTGGAAATATATGTAAAAATAATTAGGGTTATTCTCTGTAATGTCTAGTACTTAAATACTATGTGAAATACCTAATGTCACTGTCAAAAATAAAGTTTACTGCAGAGAAATATGTTTGCAATTGATTTTCTTTTTTATTAATCCTTAACTAATAAGTTTTGGTGTGTGGCACTTAAAATAAACAGTGGAGCCATATCTCTGATATAAAATCTACAGTCCTCATTTTGCTGTGTGTGTACTTGTTCAGCAGTAGATACAGAGACCATGCTAGTTAGAGAGAGTGATGGCAGAAACACATAGAAAGTCTGCTGTCTCACTGTATATACTTCCAGCAATGTCTAGGGCAATAAAATAGTGGCAGGGCCCCATGAAATGAAGATGCATCAACACATTTTTTTATGATTTCAGTAAAACTAGAGCTTATCTTTATCCCAACCTCAGACTTTCCAGCTGTTGGCCACCTGGATATAAAACCATACAACACTTTCTTTTATTGAATATACTATATATTTGTGTAAGAACATGTTATGCATGTATAAAGATGTGCTAGGTCTAGTCTATGCCTAGTTATCTGGCATATTTTCTTAGTTTTCCCAGAGAAAGTGAGAGTACAATTCAAACACACAAAATGAAGCTTTTTAAGTTTTATGCTTATAATAACATGGGCTTGGACTTTTGTTGGTTGAATAGTTCTAAAAAGCAGAATGAAAGGTGAGCCTATAAAGAAAATGTCTGAGACATCAAAAGACACCCCTGTAAGCAATAGAGGATACTCTAAAAGAGAAAATGATATTGCATTCAGAAAGATTAGGCACCTTTGAGAGAGACAAAAATTGAACACTATGGAAGACAATGAGCTAAAAATATTAGAAGAAAATTAAAGGGAAAGGTGTACTAAAGGCAGCAAAGAAAATACTTATTGAACATATTTTACTTTTTTTTTCGGCTTTAACATTATTTAGTCAAATAAAAGGAGTTCAGACACTGAAGGTGACACAGGTTTCACACTATCCTTTTTGAAAAAGGAGATGGGAGTAAGGATGAGTTTGAAGACCAAAGAAAATCAGGGCACTAAAAGAAAGAGGCTAACACAGAAGAGAACATACATAAAATGGAATAATGATAAAAGGATTTTTTTCCCCTTTGATATTGGAGAAGAGTATTTAGGATTTTTAAATAGACTATATAACTAGCAGTGAGAGCAGTAGCGAACCTCAATAACTGAGCTTCTCCACTGTTTTGAAAGGACATTAAAAACAATCCAGTTCCTTGACTCACTACTTCAATGCATTATAAATCTCTACACAGAAATGCACGCATGGCCTACAGGAGATTGCTTGTTCATTGAATGTGAAAAAAAAAAAAAAGAATGGGTCATGGCTCAGGTTATGTTACCGAAGAGAAGCAGGGAGATTGCATATTATCAGTTCTTAGCTGGTAGAGCAGTGGGTTTACCGGCCCTCTGTGTGCTGCCTTATCACAGTTGAAGCACACGGACTGGAGATGCTTTTCAGGAGGTTTGCATTAATAGAAACAGTGAAAAGCAGAGCTTGGACTATCCGTTGTTTAAAGGTTTACAATCAGTCCATTCTTGAACAAATGTTGAATTGGAAATATGCTTAGAACTTAGATATTGGGGAGAAAAGTTAGAGAACAGAGCAAGTGATTTCTGGGAAAGCAGAGAGATCACAGGAGAACAAGGAGAAGGAAGCTGTCACATGCCATTTTAGGGAGTTTGTTGGAATTGAAAAATAAATGCAAAACATAATGTAATCCTAAAGAAGTATTCATAAGACTACACAAGAATCTGACAAGACTTTATTCCTTGACTTTTCATTCCTTTAAAAATTACTTTTCATTTCTTTGAAAAGTCTTAAACTTCTTTTACTGAGGTCCATGCTGTGAGATTTGGAGACAGTGCTTATTAAATGAAATGGGATTTTCTGACTGGATACAAGTCCCCCCCCCCCCCC